>LR551197.1:0-90067 GCA_900536415.3 Caenorhabditis sp. 38 MB-2015
AAAATCACTGGATATTATATCAGAAAAATTACAAAAAATTAAAAAAAAAACGGAAAACGTGTGTTATTATTGTTCAAAAATACTTGAAAGAGTATATTGAAGCAATTGGGTAAGTTTCTGGGACAGAAAATAGCCAGAACCCTATTTTTGGTGGGGGGGTGTCCTATCTTTATTGGGCGGTCAAAAATTGAAGTTTTTTAGCCTAACATAGACCGGAATCTTCAAATGACACCAAAATTGGCACACGGGGGTTTTTTCACATGCCAAATCGATTGGCGTTCACTGATTTTCTCTATCGTTTCTCGTTTTTCCATAAACCTCAAAGAATAGGGGTGTCCTATCTTTATTGGGCGCACTGTATAAAAGCAAAAAACTATAAAAAATATAACACCCAATATTTGAAAGTACTTACAAGATATTGAGGGTTTTTAATCTGATGCATGTAAAAATTTCGACAGAGAAACCCTTCATCACAAAGGGCAGTATTTGGGATTAACAATCTTTGTATTTAGTTTTGAGAACTAGTACGTTTGAAATTTCCTAGAAATAGAAATACAAAGCTGATTCAGTAAAAATAGACAAGTTCAGAGAAAAACATATCATATTCTCATAAATCGGAACTTTGGACATCAAAAATAAATGCAATTCATAAGTTCTTAGAAAACATACATCGTTTCTCAAAACTGGAACATGCCAAGTCACACAAAAATTAATCTAAAACCTTTAGAAAAAAATCGGCTAAGACCAAGAAAAAAAAATAAAACTTCACACATTGTTCTATCTTTTTCTCTTTTTTTCTGAGAGATGAAAAAAATCTTCGATACCAATATATGTTTTATGTAATTGGTTTAATGTTGTGGATAGAATAAGCTCCTCGTCACCAATTTCAAAAAAAAAGAAAAAATAAAGAGCATTTTTTTCACAGAAGTTAACAGATTTGACCATATACATACGGGGAAAAAACGTGACATGGAGAAAAAAAACGAAAAGTAAAAAAACACAAGTAAATATTATGAATAAAAAATTAATTCATTTTTCCCGTCCTTCAAATAATAAAAAATAAACATATAAGAGAAAGGGGTGTCTGATTCTCTGCTACACAGATTGTCTATAGAGAAACTACGCTTGGTATGTGTGGCCTCCTTAGCTCAGTTGGTAGAGCGTGAGACTTTTAATCTTAAGGTCAGGGGTTCGAGTCCCCTAGGTGGCTTGATTTTTTTGTTTTTTTTGAAGAAGAAGAAAGAATAGCTACCGTACTTTCAGACAACGGGAAAAAACATAAAAATGAATTGTGACTGCAGATAATAAAACACGGAAACTAATAATTATTTTTATTTTCTTCTTGGGATGGAACATGAGAAGTATATATATTATTATATAGCAATAAATATACTTCGGAGAAAATTGGAAATGTGCAAAAATTTGTTTTTATTTTGAATTACTTTGAGCTTTTCTTTAAAAAATGAAAAGCTCAAAATAATAACCTATAGACATACACATTGAAACGTTTTGTGTGAACTTGAAAAAAGTTGAATTGAATAAAAAGTGCGCGGTAAAAAAGGTCAAGATTTTGCGTAAACTCGGTTAGAAATGTGCTTTCAATGTGTCATTTTTCTTTCTTTGAATAGGCGGCAGGAAAATTCTTCTTTTTTTATGGATGTTAGAAAAAAGGATTTCACGGGTTTATGGAAATTATGTGACCCAATAACAGAAACAAGAATGACAAAAAATTCAGATGAAGAGTCACGCATGTCGTAGTATTATAATTAAAAATGTCCTCAAAACAATTTGTTTTTATGCATACATACAGTAGGAAGATGGGTTTGAAATATTAGCTTTTTCTGAGAACAAAATTCATGGGTTCAAAAGAAGCGGTATAATTAAAATGATGGTTTCTTGGATGCACTTTGTTTCAAGAAGGATTGGGAAAAAAAGAAAAGGATAAAATTACAGAAGATCATAACCGGAAAAATGAATATTTTTGCAAAACTTTGAAGAGGAAAAAGAGGAGTGTGTGAAAAATGCAATACGACTCTCATTATTCCAAATATTTTTGAGAGATGTTTTTTGGTTGACTTGGATTATTCGAGAAGGGCAATCTGAGCTCTCTGAAATTGGTCTTATGTCAAAGAGGATTGCAGGATTAGTGCAAAGCTTCAGAATTACGGTGGACAATTGTTGAAAATTGAAAAATTGGCTTCTGAAGCAAGGGGAGATTTTCAGAAATTTTTAAAATCTATGTGGATTTTGAATTTTTTTTTTGAGAATCTCAGTTTGCGTGTGGTCTGAAACTTGAACAAAACAATTTCAAAGTTGTATCTAATCTAGCACAGGTATTTTTTGAAAACCCTGAAAATCTACCCTGTTCGAATGTTTAGAAATCAACTTAAGTAGTAGTTCAAAATAGTAACTTCATACTTTTTCACAAAATTTTTTTTTTCAAAATTTGAGTTGTGATTAACTACTACTTTAATTCACCAAAAAAGTTTTACTTCGACGACGAAAATCAACATCCTACATTCGAAAATATCATGTTTTTGTGTGTAAGTAAAACTTTGTGATTTGATTCAACACAATTCTCGAAATCTAGTGCTTCTCCGTATTAGGTAATTTTCAGAAAAATATAAAGATTCGTGTCAGGCCGACCTTTTTAGTTTTTTTTTTAGAAATTTGATATTTTTAATAATGAACATGAATATTTTTTTGACAGGGAAGGAGTGTGATTTTTGAAACAATAGTTTTTTTTTCCGGAATTGAGAATTTGAATTGAGAATTGAGATTGGAAATTCCTAGCTAAATCACGTTTGAACGATTGAACTTTACACATTTTAGTATTTTCTCAAAGAAAAGTACAGCTTATTGTCTACTACAAAAACAATGCAACCTTTGTACTTTATTCAAAGTTTTTGAAGCATGAAACTCCTAACACACTACAACATGTCACCTCACCTATCCTATGAATAATAAACCGATTTATACTTTCTCGAAGAAACCTCTCAAAAACAAAACAAGGCGGGAAATAACAAATTTTTCTTTCTAGACGGCGAAACAGAAAAAAAATGTATGGAACCTCGCATAACGTGATATATCACGCAAATTTCAGTTGAAATTCGAGATATATATCGTCTTGATTTTCAATTTCGGACATTTTTGTTTGCACGCAAACAGGAAATTGACTACTTGTTGCAAACTTTGCCGCTACTACAACCGGATATTGTTGATTTCCGGATGAGGATATTTATGTTTTTTTTTTCGGAACTCCACAAAATAGTTCCTCAGGCGAAAAATCTTTTTTTTCATGACGTAAGGGCGCAAAAAGAACAAGAGAAAAAGTTGTGTGATTTGGTCAAATCTATATAAACAAATATAAGCCATGGTGTGCAAAATTGCAGACAGTTGGTGGATTGAAGAAAAAAAAGAAATATGAAACCAAAAATATGGAAATTAGAAAGAGAGATTAGGCTAGAAAATTTTCTCATATAGTGAAAACATTTTTTCATTGTTTTAGAAACTTTTGAATTGTCGTAGTGAACATGGGAAGTACTTGAGGTCTGAACTTTGGATCATTATTTCTCAAAAAAAAATCTTGAACTTGGGCTTTCTAATAGCCCAAATAAGGAAGATTTTTGTTTTGATTCATTTAAATGTAAGTTGAGATTTTCGATCTAGAATTACAAAAAACAACCATCTTCCAACTTGCAAAAAAAGAATATTGCAAGCCGTAGTTTTGACTATTTGGTGACAAATTTCTTAGACTAGCTCAAGGAAGTAAAAAAAAAGCTTGAACTCAACAGGCATTCGTCATACTGACTGGTTGAACTACCAGTTTGTCTGTGTAGTAGCCAAGTGATTTATGATATCAAGTAAAACAGAGAAAGAGCTCGAAAAATAGAATGCTAGATTTTTTCAAACCAGCCTAGTTGAATTGATGTCACTGTGGACTTTTGATAAAATATAATCAAAACTTTCAAAAACATTCGAAAATTCTTTTTGAATAAGTTCGTTGTATTATTCACAAAAAACCGAACCCAGATTCATCACATCTTTACATTTTTTTGAGTTGAATACTAATAAAATTTTCTAGATCAGAAAGTTGATATTGAACTAATTTGAGAAGGAAGAATGATCACTGCGATTTCTTGATAAAAACTTTAAAAAAAATCATTTCAGAGCTGGTTTTCATCAAACAGAGTTAATGAAGGATTTTTTGCTATAAGTGTTATTGTGAGTCAACTCTTTTGAAAAAAAAATTAGACCTTTAATCAAAAAATTAGGGTTATCTTTTATCAAAATGAGACTATTTTGCCGATTCCTAGTCCTCTTGCTCACATTAACACTAACTAATATCACAAAATTCAATTTTTTTCCGATTTGAGAAATTTGAATTCGATACATATTAACAACCTCCAATGTTTCTCCAACCAACTTAAAATGAAACTGGTCATGTTTGTTGGTTGAAGCTTGTGGTCAAAAATCGAAAGATCAGGTTTAGGTTCTTGTTTTACTAAAAACGAAATATGAGACAAAAAGTTTTAGGTCACAAACGTTTTCTTGCGCAGTCAAAAATCTATAACTTTGAAATGTTTTATTTTTTCAATGAAAATGACAAAAAAATTCAAAGTCACCATTCTAGAAGTTATTCTATTTGAACATCTGAACTCTTGAAAGCCACAATAAAAACTGACGGCTCTTCAAAGCACATGACAATTGAGAAATGATATATATATACAGTACACTGAACTGAAAAAAAAAACATGTCTGAACTTTGGACGAAATTCGATCCGGCTAAGAAGAAACGCGACATACTTTTTGAAACGACAAACAATTTTTAACACCTCGGAGGTGTCGGAAAAAAAAAAGAACGGAGATTTGTCAGTCTAAGTGTGCAACATGCGTTTGATTGAATGATTGATAGATTTTCAGAGGTTTTTCAAACCTTAGTACAAAAAAATGAAAATTGACACTGACATTGACATTATGTATAGGTACCCAATTTCAAAAACACATTTTCCTTTCCGGAAATACATATTTCAAAAAAACATATATGAAAAACAAACATTTCTCTATACTTAAAATTGACCAACTGTTAGAAAAAAGACAAAAGAAAAAGAAACATAGTAGCGAATTAAATCGAATCTCATCATCAAAAAACTCCGAAAAATGAGATAACAGCTTTATTTGAAAATTGAACAGTTGTTTTAGGCGGGGCCCCTACCTTGATGGCCTTTTTATAGCTCCGCAAAAAAACTCGCTTTTCATCGTTCGCGTTTGCGGACTACGGTAGACGACGTTTTGTTATTTTTACTTTTTGACGCAAAAACAACTTTGATTGTTTTTATTTCTATTGGCTCTTTCCTCCATTCAACTATCTGTCGACATTTCGGATTTATTATTTCTTCCACTTGTTCCATGTTTTTCGATGATTTTACTTGTTTTTCTGACAGGTTACTGTAACTGAGAGGGTTCCACATTATTCCCAGGAGTAAAAAAATTGAATCGCCCTTGAAGTACTAAAAACATGTCTAGCTATACCACAGATTTCATAAATAATAGTTCATTATTATGCAGAATACAAAAAAAAAACTGAAAATTGAAAAAAAAATGTAATATTTACATGAGTGTATCGTAGATTTTGTGCGGTGAAACGTTTTTCGGATGATGCTGATTGACAACAGTTTGGATTTGATAGGCTGGACGGACAAATGCCGATGGTCGGAGAACAGGTACAATTGGTCTGTAAAAATAACAGTTAGGAATTGAAAAAACACGTAAAAATAGGGGGGGTGTAAAGGGTAAAACTAAGTTAATCTTAAAAGAAAGAGCACTCTCGGAATAGTAAAACCCCCAAAGAAAGTTTTACCGAAAAGCCTGGTATTCGAGAATTTTTATGTCAAAGTTGAAAATTCCACGTATAGCTATAGATTTCCTTTTTTGAACGTTTAGATATACATGCCACTTTCAACTTTGACCTAAAATTTCTCAAAAACAGGCTTTTCGGTGAAAATTTCCTTGAGGGTTTTACTATTCCGAAGGGGCTCTTTCTCTTAAAAAATTAAAAAGTATATCTATTATTTCCCTTTACCCCCCTTTAAGACAAAGAAAAAAATTGTTTTTTTTTTTGTGGTTTATCAGACCTTAGGAACAAGGGAATGTCTTTTGAAATCTAAGTAAGCCTTATCTAAACTTGTTTGTTTGTATTTGAATATAATTGTAAAAATACACTCAAAAGTGGTGAGACATCAACAACGTAGGTTATACTTTTTTTCAAATTAAAGGAACCTAATGCAATTTTTTAGTGTGAAGTTCAGAAAAATTTCAAATTGTGGGACATCGCAATAAAATTTAAAAATAGCTGATACGACCGAACATAGTCCATGATCATTAAATCATGATTACTTTTTCGAAAGATGAGGTTGACACAAAATGGAGCGCATGATTTCGAAATACCCCCTTCCTTAAATTCACTAGAATAGGTAAAGTTCTCCTGAATTTTCCTGCCCATTGCTCTTTAAACATTTTTTCTCTTCCAATATCAATCTTAATCTTGATCAATGAAACATAACCAACCTTTCCATTTTCTTCTTCACCAGCTCATTTTCACGCTTTAATTGATCGATTAATTGCGTCTTCTCGGCAAGCTCCTGTAACAACAAGTCTATTGATCATTTCAAAGTGTTTGATGATAAATGATGAGGGGTTTCGAAATGTTTGTGTTTTCTCATCTTTCAATTGGCAACAATAGAATAACAATGACCCGATTCTTTTTTTTCTTCTTTTACACTTTTTGATTTATGAAACTCTTTTTCAATTGTTTTTTTTTTTGATTGAGCGTGTTAGGATTATTGAGGGATATTACTATAGTGTTCATGTGAAAAAATATATTTTCTTGAAGATAAAGAGAATGGGTTTAGAAAAAAACAGTATCACAGAAAACAACAAAATGTGAGCTTGAATTTCAAGAAGTGGCTTGGTGAAACTTGGTGCGAATTGATAACGAATGTGAGAGAAAAAAAAATTGGTAAAATTTTCTGCCAGAAAAAATTGAACAAGTATGAGGAATTTTTTTTTTTTTTGGTTTAGTTTTGGATATGCCAAAATGTTAAAATATAAATTGGGAGATTTTAACATGATAAATGTAATTTTCAACAGATCCCTATTGTTCTGGTTTAATGAGATCTATTTAATGTCACTCCAAAATTCTAAATTATGTCACCCGATGACGTAATAAGTCAACCCTACATTACACAAAAATATTATTTTCAGAAAATAAACAACTACAGTATCGTAATGACGTGAGATTAAAAATCAGAACTATATTGTATTTCGTATAAACTGCATACAAAACACATCATAAATGATATCAATGACATCAACATTATTTATAGCAAATACAAAAATCTCTTCTTTTTTTTTCCTCCTCTCAAAATAAATTTCCCCCACACTTTCTCTCAAGGGGTCATGTGTTAATTAATGTACTATTATGTACAGATGGCTTGGCTTAAATATATTTTCCCTGTATATGTATATAATTTGTGGAGAGAAAGAGAGAAGAAAAAGTTATTATTGTTAAACGGAATTTGTAGTGAAACGTCACATTAGTCACATGAATATCTGTAAGCGAAAATGTATTTTCGAGAGATTTTCTACTACATTTTACAGCGATTATAATTGGTTTCTTGATAACTTTTTTCTTCAACCCACGTACCTGATTAAGCCGCTGGTTTTGTCGATGCAACCATACAAGTTGATCATCATTGGCGGTTGATGAACTCGATGTACTCTGAAAAATTTTGTCAATGATCTAAAAATATGTATATTCTTCATGTACCGTGCTCTTAAGATGTGCTGGAAATCCTTTATCACTTGTCTCCATGATTGCGACAATTCGACGATTGAGCTCCGTGATGTGTGCTCGGAGAAAATTTAGTTTTTGTTCGTGTACAGCGGAATCCTGAGAAAAATAGAAAATTGTGGGGGGATACGGTAGCGTATTTGTCTAAGCAAATACGAATATCAAATATTATAAATCTGATATTCAGATATATATTTTTCATTTTTGTTTTTCACAGTTTTGTATAGTGACTAATAAATTATTAGGAATATTATTGAAATTCCCGTTCTGTGAAAACCTCTATTGGTAAGCACTTTTTTGTTGACTCAGTACTTTGAAGTAAAGCTAAGCCAAATGAAACCTCCGTAGGATAACAGATGAGAAGCGGGTAAGTAGCCCTTATCAGGGATTCCGTTTTCTTAGTTTTGAATCTAAGATATCTCAGTTGGAGGATTTCATGGGGACAATATTTTTTTCTCTATACCAAGGGAGTTCTCAAAAGTGACTTGGAGCTCAGTAACATTATAGTAGCATCTACTAAAAACATTTACCCGATTTTCTAAAGTTGTGCTCAATAATATTACAGAAAGTGAAAATCACGGGATATTTTGGAGCTTTTTTTATATTGGTGTTCTTTTTCAACAAGAAGTTATCCCATCCAGAAGTCTCGTTCAACTTACCAAAGAAACACTTCCCTGTTGAAGTAATCGCGCCTTTTTCTGTACCGACAACAATCGTTCTTTATACCACTCAAGTAACTTATTCGCTTGATCCTGCCCTCGTTTCAACATATCACTCTCTTCTCCTTGAAAATATTCGAGACGGGCCTGAAAAACAAAAATCGAGATGTTTTTAGTTCAACCAGTTCGATTTCAATTAACCTAAATACAATGGGGAATATTTTATAGGGAGCGAGACAGTTAAATGCGGTTCTCTGATATCATTTGGGTAGACTGATTCTTTGGTTAAAGTCAAGAAATCGAATTTTGTAGCTGAACTTTTTTTTTGTAAAGAGTTCTCGAGTACTATAGAGCAGAGAATAGAGAAAAAACAAGTTTTAGGTCAAAATAGAGCAAAATAAATGCTTAATGGAAATGCTATACAGATTTTAGGCCTTATCAGTTTGTCCTGATTGTAGTTATTGTGAAACTGCCTATATCTCAATTCTGTTTCTGAAACCATTTTTTCTCAAATTGCCTCGAAATTTACCATCAAAGGTAATTTGAAAACGCTAGGCAAGTTGTTATTGAATGAAAGAGAAACTCGGAATTTCTTGCGGGAAAATATGGGATTTGAGAAAAAACTTGCAATTTTACTTGGAACGTTTTTCGATGAAGAATCTGTTGAGAGTTTTGCTATATTGAAGCTCCTGTTTCATTTGAAAACAACTTAGCCAGTGCATGTGCTCCATCTTGGAGAATTTATGCTCACAGCTTTGGGATATCTCGTCTGAACATGTGAGAAAGATTGTCAAAAATGCTCACCCTAACCGAAGTTACACCTTTTAAACCAAGAGTTTTTTTTAAATTTCGAAAAACCAGAAAATGTTTGTTTTCAACGAACACAGTGAGCAGGTGGAACTTCAAACAAGATTATAGTGTTTCTTTCCCAATAACCAGTAGTTTTTTTTAAAAATTGTATCTATAACATCCTAGTTGTACAGTTTTTCCATATTTTTCCTGATTCTTGATCATTTTCCTGTGAGAGCAATTGAAAATTCCTGAAGCATGGCATTTTCTTTTCTTAGTTTTTCGTCTCCTATTCGAGAAAAATACAATTTTGGTGAATGCTCCGCCCTTTTCCAAATGCTCCGCCTCATTCCTCCATCTCTCGAGAATATTTCCTTGACCCGTATATAAACTATCCGTTTCGCTTTCAAAAGTACTTTCATCGGTTTTCGGGAATAACATGCAACCGGCCATCTTCTTTGCCGTTGTCGTAATCTGCTCAACAATGTGGGTTAGCGCAGCTGTGCCGATTCAGTTGTACAAAGGTCTTGAGCCTGAGGTTGGTTTAACTAATCATGATTTAGATGATAATGGAGTTGATTATAGGGCATTGATGTGGTGGTTGTTGGAACACCACCAAAAAGTGTTGCCGGTGTTGCCAATGAGCAACAACCCGAAGACTGGAACCAGGAACAGGAGTTCACCGAGGGTGGAATGGGCAAGCGAAGTATCGCACTTGGTAGAAGCGGGTTCCGTCCAGGAAAACGTAGCGTAGATTCAGATATCGGGTAAGCTCAGAACCCCAAACACAGAAAACCTAACATTATCCTTATTTTTGCAGAAATCTTATTATGAAACGATCGATGGCAATTGGTCGCATCGGATTGCGCCCGGGAAAGCGTTCAATGAGCTTCGGACGTCTCAATTTCCGACCGGGAAAACGATCAATGGCCTACGGTCGACAAGGATTCCGACCGGGAAAGCGATCTGTTGAAATTCCCGACTTTCCCTACCAACCGACTGGACCCGAACTCATCGTCTTGTAAGCCTTCACACTGGCTTTTGTGTTTAATTAATAAAGTGTATGAATCAGAATCCAAATAAATATTTTGAGCGTTAAAAATGTGTTTTTTTCTTGCGTCAAAAACTTACGATTCTTGGATTGTCATCGTCGTCATAAAGTGTGTATCTTCGAGTATCTGGAGTGACTGAAGACATGACTGAGTTTCTCCATTGGACGTTTTCCATCCCAGATGAAGCTGGAAATAGGAAATTTGAGAAAAATCGGAATATGATTTGTAAAATATGGATTTTTCATTGATCGCTATACCCAGTTTTTTCTGGGCATCGCATTTTGAAAATCTTTTGCCGTTCTTCTGACTCGAAGTGTAACAGACTATCCGTATTTCGAACGAAAGTTTTGTACTCAAAGTTTGTGTAAAAACCTGACAGAAAGTTTTTTGCATGTATATTTTAAATTCATTTTAAGACTCAAATCTTAGATGAATCTGGATTCTAAAAGTATGAACATGAGTTCGACTATTTATAGGTTTTTCAACCGGATATTTCACCAGCATCTTTGAAAAGATTTGTAATATATTTTAAAACACTGATCGAAATATTATCCAACTTGATTCGTAAAATACGTTCTCAAACTGAAGTTATTCGAATTTCATAAATCTGAAGTTCCAATAAACTAAACAGAAACCTTCTACGATTTATTTTCAAAGCTTGAAGCTTGCTGAAACATTGAGTAAGTTTCTCAGTGGTTGTTTTTTTTTTTCAAAAACTTGTTCCGTAGTATAATAGTCCCAGCACTTCTAATGGACTATGAGGTTTTTTTGTTAGGAAAGAAACAAATGAAAAAAAATTAACTCATGAATTAATGATAGAAATTGCGTGTTTATTTTTCAATTTCAATTTCGAATTTGTTCTCGGGTTTACTATGTTAGCATCTTCTGTTTCAAAAATTTAGAACAAAAAAAATATGAGATGTTGAGGCTGAAATGTTCACTCGAAAAGACAACATCATCCGCCGTTTTCTGGGTGGACGACGTCATAGGCCTAAGCACAGAAATGGGCACTGAGAACCTAACTTTTTGTTGTGAATTTAAATTTTGATTGATACTATAGAAACAAAAATTATGTGTAGTCTTATTTTCAAAATTTTTGTCTTGAAAAAATAATACAAAACGAATGCGCAAAAAACAAGTTTGTAGTACTACTCAAATGCTCAATTACGTTGTCAAGTGCAGTAGCCAAAAAACAGTGATTCAATTTCGAGTTTAAGAAAAAGTGACACGTTAGACAGGTCACACACATTATTATGGAATTTTTCGGAACGATAAAAACCTACCCAAACTGTTGTAAGATGTAGTACTTTGAGGGCGACTTCGAACAACTTGGACTCGTTGAATATTGTTCGGTGGTTGTTGTGATCTCAATCGCGATTCTTCTTTAGCTGATCGAACTGTGCTTGGTTTTTTCGATCTCAATACAACAACCGGTTGATCGAAAAGCAATGAATAATCAGGAGGCGACTGGTTACCTTGTACAATCTAAAGAAAAGAAACAAAATACACATTTCCGTTTTGATGATTCATATATATATGGTCATTTTTATGTTTATTTGAGCAAAAGGTGATTCATTCATCACAACCACCACCTTGTTATTTATTCTTGAGATAGAAATTGGTGTGAACAAGATGGTGCAATTATAGCTTTGAATAAAAATCAAACTTACGCTTGGCTGCGATCCATAATGATGGTGTTGAGATCTGTAATCGGCAAGTGATGGAGATGAAAAATTGTGGCTTCGGCGCCCAAATCCGTTGACACCCATCGAGGGTGGCTGCATATCTCTGGAATATGTGTGTTTTCATGTAGAGAGGGATGTGTGTATGTTTTTTGAACCAACAAAAAAAGCATGTGTTTATTTGCTTAGGATTCTAGATGAGCAATAATGAGGCATTACGAATTTTTATGTTAGACCCAAACTTTACAATCACAGTGTTATTTTCTTGAAGTATTTTTTTGGGTTCGAAAAAAGTCATCATTTGAAGAAAAAGGGAACGTGTGAACTTTTCCCTAGTTTATCAAAAATTTAATGTTGCCAGTTCTGTGGTTTGACTCAGGAAATTTTAGGAAAAGATGCATGTGTTCAATTTCCAAGCAAGGCTTCATAATGATGACTGTTTGAGTGGTCAAGACAATTTTAAAAGACTTAATTTAGAGACGGCTTTCATCACATTGGAACCCAGGTTTAACTGACTGTTCGATTGAAAATTCAGTTTCGGCTTTTAAAAATCCATTGTACAGCGCGCTGGGAAATAATTCTTTAGAGGTTCAACAAAAAAGATTTACATAGATTTCGCCAGGTTCTGAACGGTGTTTATACATATATTAGGGAAACTTTACAACCTTGTAAGAGTTTGGTCAAAGGGCTCCACTATTCATTTTTGTGTTCATCGCTAGCGATTACTCTAGTTTTTCATTCTCAGAAGTTGATCTTATGATTTCACTGATCAAAACAAGGATCGACGTCATTACATAAAACTATTGTAGTGCACGTCAGAGTTTCATATTATGCAAAATGAATGTAGTTCTGAATGTCAGATCATATTACGAAACAGGGGTTTTTCGTAATTCCTCCGAGTTGACACTGAATTATTTATTTATAGGAAAATTTGAAACTCAGATGTAAAAATTGTGACATCAAACGTAGATTACGCATTGAAATAACAATTTCTACACAATTTCTTATCTAGTATTAAAGTTTTCAATTTTTTATGAAAAAAGTGCTCCACCTGAAAAAACCCACCTCATACGTAAATCAAATCCTCTTCTCTCAAAAATGCCAAAAGTCTCAAATTAAATGAATCCTGAAATAAATTGAAAATTAATACGTATCAGTGAATAATAACAATAAACATATACATTTGATATAAAGAAGGGCGAAATTCAAATGAAAACGAGACGCCAAACAAAATAATAATATAAATATTAAATTCGAAATTTGATAAGAAGAACAGGTATGATATGAATATAACAATTATACATTTAATAATCAAGATGATATCCCGATATGCTTACTAAGATGAGAAATTGGCGAGGTAATAATAATATTATTAGAATATGGTGAAGAAGAAGAACCGTTTTCAAAGTGAAGGTCATATTTTTCATAAAAGTGGTGAAATAGGCGTATAGTATGGGAAGAAGGACTAGTGAGTGAGTTTGAAGTGAGTCGAAAATTTTGCGAAATCTATTGAACTTTTTCTCAATTGATCTTGAGAATTGCATTTTGTATTCACGGTTCGTTGTAAGTGTGCGATGAACCGTGCGACCGACCGGGTTTTTTTCATTGTGTTTCAAAAACTTGTTAACATTTCTGAAAAGTTTGGATCCAAGAAACTGAGCATTTTTTACTAAATTGAAGTAAAACCTTTTTGATAATCACAAAAGCCTAAAAATATTTGCGAATTTTTTGAGAGGTCAAAAAGTATATAATGTGTCCAACACAGAGTAAACAAAGTATTAGAAACCGTCCTCAATATCGCAAAAATCAACATTTTTTAAAATTATTTTCATATTTTTGTTTTTCGGGTACCTCGTTTCCAATGATTTCAAATAAACAAATTTTATAACACTGCAACCATATCAGAGCTGGTCAAAAGTAATAGATCCAAAGAAAATTTGAATCACCTGTCAATTTTTAAAAAATCCCTATCATCTGGTTTTTGAACAGTTTTATGCTGAAAAAATCGATTCATATGAAGTATCAATTTGCCCTAGAATATTTTTCAAAAATCAGAGAAAAAAAGTTGAATAGATTTAAGAAAAAAACGCAACTTAGCAGAAAACAGCAAACTCAAATAATGGGCTTTTTAAAATTTTTGTAACTTTTACTAAACTTCAACGATAATTTCAAAAGCTCGAAAACAGAAAAAATATTTCTTTTATTCTTGGGTAAATTTTTCATTCAGGAACGTTATACAATGACAAAAAAATATGTATAAATATAGAAACAGCAACTTCAAAAAAACACTCACCAAAAAATGTGAAGCTTTCCCGCCAATTTTCCAAAAAAAAAAAAAAAAACACCGCCCGCTAACCTCAAAAAACCGACAATTTCCCACACATAGCGGAATGAAATAAAGAACACAATATGGTCAATAAACGGCGATTTTACGACACCATTTTCGCTACATTCGGTCATTTTTTTTCTGGTTTTTTTCTCGTATTTAAAAAATGGGCAGGTGCATATGTTACTGCAATTAAACAAACACACATGTACATGTGTATGTATATATGTAAAGCGGTACAAGAAAAAGCACAAATAAGCAAATAAATAATATAAAAAACCGTAAAAAATAGGATATACATAAGTGGGATACAAACAACAACAATAACATGGAAAAATTCTAGAATAGTATGAAAAAAGTTCCGGTTTCAATTAATTGTAATTAATTTATTATTCTAATATTTTTGGTCTTACTTTCAATCATATACATATGATGTTGTAGTAAAATTATGTATATGAATTCTTGATGTAGTCATTTTTTATAACAGAGGGCAAAAGTGGAACGAAATAGCACTTGTGTATATAAATATATACATTTATATAATATGACTAATGGATGGAAGCAAAAAAATGATTTTTTTTTGACGCAACAAAAAAAAACAAATTCTGAAAATTGTGGGGGTATAAGATATGACCCAGTTTTTTTTTCGTTTCCTTGAGAAAGGCAGGACAGGAGAAAAACACTAATTGAAACAAGAAAAACGACTGGATCGGCTTGATAAAAATGGTTGACTAATTGGATATTTTTCTGGTAATGGGAAAGGGAAACAATGTCATTATTATTGTTATTCTGGATCAGAAACCGGATTAGGAAGATGGTGTTCACTGATTTGAGAAGCGTTTTCAAATGTGTTTTAAGGAATGGCTTGGTTGTGGTGGAATTTCGAGAAATACATATTTTAAAACAAAGAACACTTTCGAGAATATTTAAAATTGAAAAAAAAATAAGTTTTTACTTTAGATAAACATAAATCGCAGGAAAGAGTCAAGTTTCAGAGATCTTCCTCAAAACCGATATTTTGTGAACTCTTAAAAATACAAGGCTATGAAAACACCAACTCCGACTGAATAAGTTAAAGATCAAAGACAATACAGAAGTATCTCAATTATCACAAACTAACAATATTTACTTAACATAGTATTTTTTCTTTTGTACAACAAGAATGGCAAACAATCCCGCACTGACCGGTGCATATGCGGTACCGCCTTTGATAAGAAGGTAGACTTTTGGAAATGATGTTTCTACTTGTTTTCCGGATATAATGAAATGATTCCAAGAAATAAAAATGGCCAGGTATATTTTCAATTTGGGTTCAGTTCTAAGCCTCGGAAACAGCTATTTTTCAAAATCGTGTTGAGGAGGCATAGTTTGACTATCAAAAAGCTGGAAAATAGCCCAAAACCTTTTTTTTGGTTAAACGTCCAAATTTTGCTAAAAACACTAGATCAAAATCAGTTTTGTTAAATTCAAGACCTGATGTTTGAGAAAAATCAACCTACAAAAAAAAGTTAACATCGTACTTAATGTTTATTTGTCAAGCTTGAGTCTATGCCGCTTTGAATACTTTGAGACATCGGTATCAATAATTAGATTTTGGAAAACCTGCTCAAAAACCATGATTTGAATAAAATATGCACTGTAAAACAGAAATAACGTGTCAAACAAGATCATAATAAAAAACGCATAAAGTCGAAAATTATTCGGGGGCTAGGTTAATGACCGAAATAATGGGTTAATATTATAAGACGAATCAAATGAGGTGGTATATAAGTGTTCTCACACTTTCCAACCAACATGTTTACTTATGAAAAAGAAAAGAAAGAATAAAGTATTTTACTGAATAGAATAGCACATTTGCCAGGTGTTAGACGCCAGGCATATTAAGGGAGAAGAAGGAAACGGGAAGGATTTGAGAGGGAAGGGGGAACGGAAATTGAATGGATGAGTGGAAATGAGAAGAAAAAGGAGGAAAAATAAGGGGAAGCTTATACATACATAAGTAGTAAGTCGAGAATAAATAAACTTGGCTTCTATTAATCCTTTTTCACATATTTGTGAATATTTTTGAATAGTTTCAAGTACTCTTATTATCAATTGATGATACTGAGAAATTTTCATACCTATTTGATCAGTATACATTTTCAATCGCACGAACGCTGAAAACCGAGATAAAAAAAAGAATTTTTGTCAAACAAATATTTTTTCAAGGTTATGTTCTGCAAATTTAGGTTTGAGAATAATGTGTTCGAAAAATTTGCCATGAATAAAATAGAGAATTGTCGTAAAAACCAAAAAAATAGGAAAACTACTAAACAAATAATGTAGAAACAACACAACACATTTTTTTTTCACGTGTTCCTAAATTTTTAGGAAACAAACTCTTGATTGGAATTTGAAAAAATAGGTGTTGTTTCGTTACTTAGATCAAATTCAAGTTAATAAAAAACCCTTCAAATGACCCGGCCAGGGCTGAAAGATGTGTATGAAATCTGATAGTACTCGGTATTCTGAGGTATATTAAAACAAAAAAAAACTAGTAAAAAATGCTCTTGTAAGAAAAACAAGTTAAAAAGGAACCAAAATAAAACATAGCAATAACGCTCCATCAAACTGTTCCTTTCGCATGTTTTGGAGCATTATTGCACACTTTTGGATTTCTAGACCATATTTTTTTCTCAAGATCTATCTCTATGTTTTATTTTGGTTCCTTTTTAACTTTTTTTTCTCACAAAAACGTTTTTTACTAGTTTTTATTGTTTCAGTATACC
Source organism: Caenorhabditis sp. 38 MB-2015 (assembly GCA_900536415.3). Taxonomy (NCBI): domain Eukaryota; kingdom Metazoa; phylum Nematoda; class Chromadorea; order Rhabditida; family Rhabditidae; genus Caenorhabditis; species Caenorhabditis quiockensis. Next base: position 17,129 of record LR551197.1, read on the forward strand.
TTAGAATATCGAGTACTGTCAGATTTCACACAAATGTTTCATCCCTAGCCCACACCTGTGTTTCATCCCACGATAATGAAAATTTTGTAACTTTTGTGAAACCATCTTCAGATAACTTGGACGTCAGACAAAGATCTTCCCAGACGGGTAGACATTTTTTGTTTGTTAAAGATTTTTTTCTCAAATGATTGCAATTTTTCAACTGTAACAAATTAATTATAACAGAGTGAAGTATCAACGTGCTCATGTCTACAGTTTTTGATAAAAATCTTGAACTCATAAAATTCATAACATAAATAACTTTTGAAATAAAAACATTTGAACGTTTCCAAATTCTGCAATTCCATTCAATTTTTTTAATGTAATGTCAACCACTGAGAAGACTCAAGTGTGAAAAAAACGAGATAACATTACGAAACTTTGATAAAACACTTATATGTCAGCATTCAGAATGAAATTCAAAGTCATATTAAACAGATAACAGTTTAAAATTGATTAAAAACTATGGTTTTATTACGGTTTCATATTTTAACCTATTCTTGAAAGTTTCAGGCAGGTAAGTCAATCTTTCATATTTTTCTCTCAAAAATACTAAAAAAAAACAACAAACAAATGTTGCAAAACGGCGAAAAAGTGAGAAAAATGTAATGAGGACAAGTTAGATATCAAATATGTTGATCTATCGGAAAAATAGATATATACATATTATGACTAAATATATATTAATAGACAATAACAACAACAATTCTGGTTTGAAACAGAAAAAAAAAGTTCCAAGCTTTTTTTTTTTGACATCGTGCAGCACAAGTGTTATTGTCATTTATGCGCGAAAAATTGAGGAGAATATACATATTTGTGTTGTGTTTGTGTATAAATATATATGTATATGTTTATTAATATTATTTTGAGTAGAAGTGGCGGAGTAAAGGAAAAGTAGACAAATATAATCTCGACATTGTTATACTTTTTGAAGAAACTTGTTGACCTGGTAAATTAAATTGTTTATGTGAGAATATTCATTTTAATTATTTGAATACAAACAAAAAAAGAATAGCAAAATTATTAAAAAATCCGATTCAGACAAAGGTTAGTTCAAAAATAATGATCAATTCAGTTTTGTGAAACTAGCAATTTATGAAAAAGTTCAATTGTTTTGGGTAAATATTTTTAATTTTAGTACGAATTTTTCAGAAGAGAGTGTAAAAGTTTGGAAAATCGTATAAATGGTAGACAGAATTTTAGAAGGCAAAATATGATTATGAAAAACTATAAGTGAGTCAATGGACTAGAAGATTTTTCAAGTAAAAATTAACTGTGAAAATATGAGGAGTATGGCAATCGGCCGAGTTAGTTTCAAATGAAGAAAACGCCTTGAATTAGTCAAACTCTCAAAAATCTTCTCACATAGAACATCAAGCCCAAATTTCCCGGTCGAAACAATTGAAAGTTTTAATCTAATTTAATGCTGATCCTCAATCAAAACCAGCTCAGATTTTCACCATATCCTATGGAAAAATAACTGTACAATCAAGAAGGTCGTTGACGACAATGTATTTTTCCGGATACCATGAAATGAAACAATGTTGAGTTCTGGAATAAAATTAAATGATTTTCCAGATCTGCGCGGTTTTATGTATTACTTGTTAACAAAGAAGTTTTTCAATAATTCAAATTGTGAATAATCCATGTGACCGATCAATCGAGGTTCATTGAGATGAAGAAATATTTTTCTATTTATGTCGCATAACATTGCTTGTTTCTGAAAAAAAATATGTATCTTTTTTCATATGCGGAATGATGTATATTGAAAAAATGTCAAAACCTCACAATTTTCTAGAAAAAAAAATATGCGATGCCGAAAGCTGAAAAATGAGTCTTAAAATGAGTTTTGTTATTTCTTGAGACTGAGGTTTTTTAGTAATCTTAAAAGAAATCTTCCTTTTCAAATCGTAGCCTTCAAAATGAGAAAAACGAAAAATATATTTATCTCTAAAATAAATAACAATACTTTCACGTGAAATAATATTTTGCGTGGTGACACTGGCACACACTTTGACGCGCAATCGCGACAAAATGGAATTAAACGTGGCAAAAAATAATTAAATTCCGAATTTAAAAATAATACTTTTTTTCTTTTTATTCCCAAATTTTTTGTCGATAATCAAATTTTCATTTTTTGAGAATTGAAAAAGAGGGTATTTAAGTGATGAACTTCAGTTTAATGAAAGAAAAAAAAAGGCCATTTAAAGAGATTGATTTCTTTTAAGATAACTAATACATTCAATTCTGCGAAGCCTAAGATAAATCTCCATACCGTTTGAAGTTTGAGAAAATCATCCAAATGATCCACGGCGTTGCATTTTTTGAGCGATCTGAGTTTTGTTGAGCGAACAATATTTTCACACTGAAAATATATGACTAAGTTTTGTTAAAATATAACTCTCACTTTCGAATAACCCCGAAACGATTCCGAGAGAAGAGACAATAAATTGTTTTCAAGAGTTTTGATAATGTTAGTGTCTTTATTTTGATGATTCTCACGAATAGTTGTGATGCACTTGAATGTCTTTGTTGCTATTTCCTGACATTTCAAGAATTGTTTTTTGTCGATTTTCGCTTTGTAGGAATCAGAAACCTGAAATATAGTAATAGCCTTTTGAATATATTTATTCAAATTACCACATTGAGAATCGTTCTGCCGTTGTGTTCGTCCATTTTCAATTTAATATTTCTCAACTCTTCCGAAATACTTCTAGCAATATCCTGACATTGAGCAATCTGATTGCAACAGTTTATAAAATCATTAATCTAAAAACCACACTTAGTTTCAAACATATGCGAACTTGTACTTACGAAAAATATATTCAATTCAAACTGAATTGTTTCATTCTTCGCCAAATTCTCCATAAATGTTGCATTGTCCTCAATTTTATTTGTATAATCAGCAACTGATTCATTGTTAGTTTTTGGTGCTCTTTTCGCATTCTCGTGTTCACGGTTTTCAGTATTTGTTTGGTTATTGAACAACTGATTCAGTTGAAATCGCTCGGCTGGAATTTTTTTTCTTTTCTGAGAAAATTGAGACATAATCAATCACATACGTAGGAGTTCGATAACATCTTGTAACTCGTTTGGATTATTACGATTATCACGATATTCACAGACCACATCTATCAACTTGGTTGTCAATTGTTCAGAGTTTTTGTTTTTATCATTTGTTGCGATCACAAGTCCATTTCGACAGACACACATCTGACCATTCCCATTTTTGCGGACAGCTGTGAATTCAACATTACTTGCGCCTAGTGTCTCTATATCTTAGATTTTCTTGTTCTGATTTTTTCAATCCTCAACGTAAAAATCATATACTTAAAATTTGAACATTTAAATATTTAACACCAAATTTCACAATCCTGATATTCAAAGTCGTCACAAAATTCTCTCAGTTTTTTTAGTTCACGAAATTTGAAAAAACAGTCCGAATGTAACTTCGAAAAAAAAGTTGTATTCTCCCGAAAAAAATCGCTCATTTCTAACTGGATACCTTTAACAACCGTTTGAGTTCCTCCATCAGGAGAAATTTCGCATTTGAAAATCCGATCAAACTCCAAATTTCTTAAAATTGATTCTGCTTCTTCAGCATTGATTTGAGCTAGAAAAAAAAGCACATCTTGTTGAACATAACTCTAACTTACAGAAATAAATAGTTGAATCGCCCGAAGATTGTATTTCGGGATAGTTTGTTGTTAGGTCGTGATTGTTGGCATAAGGATAACCTGTAATGCGAAAAACCCATACATTATTGTTTTAGATTATCAAGCTACATATGATATTGTCTCAAATATCTATAGAAGAGTCCAATTTTTTTGTTAAATAAAAAAACTGAAAAAAAATCGATTTTTTTTATTACGAAATATTTAGTTAATTTTTCATATAAAATGCTCGAATGAAACTTTGTGGTGACTTCGAAGAGCTCTCGAACTTTCGAAGTTTAAAATACATTTTCAATGAACAATTGTTTGTGTGTCAGAAAATATGTTTATAATTCAAAAAATAGTTTTACTCACCTGATCCACGAATTCGATTCTGAATATTTTTTTCGTGATTCATTCTGAACATCAGCCTAAAACAAACCTAGAAAAATGTGAATTTGACTTTGACTATTCGAAAAAAAAACACATAAACAAACTGAAATGAGCTCATTTTCTTATCTTTTTTCCTCTCGGGGAAGATGATGAAAAAAACAGTTTGACCGTTATCATTAAAACACTTTTTACTTTTGTTCAATTTTTCTAATTTGAAATTCTTCCTTTTTTCATTCACAAACATGTATACATAAAATTTTTTCCAGATTTGCAAAAGTGAAACAGATAAAACTGATTTAAAAAAATATATTTTTTTGTCTTTGAAGCATACACTCATTCGAACGACGATGAATTCTAAAACAGATCGTCTCGCAATCAAGTTTTTATCAAAACAAAACAACAGTACATATAAATAACATATTATAACTTTTTGTCGCTATCAGTCCATTTAACAACTTCCACTCCTGATGATTCTGTCTCATCTGGATCTGCAGGTTTTGGAAGTGGTGGAGGTCGAAGTCCAACAATTCCGGTAGCAGTTTCAAACACTGTTTTAGCCGCATCCGTATCTATATGATTTTCATTTTCATTAGAATCATCAAGGTTTTGTGTTGCAATGAGGGTGACTGGTTGAGATTCTTTTGTAATTGGAGTTATAGTAGTGATTGGTTGTGTAGTTGTGGTTTCTGATTCGGTTGTTGGAATAGATGTCGTTGAAGTTTCAATAGTTGTGGAAGGTTCTGTAATGACTTCTGTGGTAGTTGTAGTTGTGACTTCGGTAGTTGTTTCTGTCGTAGTTTCTGCAGTTGCGACTTCGGTAGTTGTTTCTGTCGTAGTTTCTGCAGTTGTGACTTCGGTAGTTGTTTCTGTCGTAGTTTCTGCAGTTGTGACTTCGGTAGTTGTTTCTGTCGTAGTTTCTGCAGTTGTGACTAACGGAGTTATTGTTGTTGGTGTTGTTGGTACTTCGGTGGTGGTTTCTGTAGTAGTTTCCGTTATTTCTTCCGACGACTCCGTTGTAGAAGGTTCTGATGTGGAAATCTCAGCCGATTCAAAGAACCCTTGTCTTGTGGGCAATTTTTCTCTATCAAAAAATCCATCAGTACTCGTAGATGTTGTCATAGGAAGTCCCGACGAGATCACACGTTCCAAGAATGTGGGATGACGATCACTAGGCAATGGTCGAGGTGTAACATAATGTGTAGTTCTCTCAATCACCACTGGAAGAGTTGGTCTTGATTGCAGATAATCTGGACGAGAATAACCTCCCGTTCTGGGTGTTACGTATTGTTCAGGTTGTGGTGGAGCCGTCACATAGGATGATTGTTGAGCGTATTGCCAATTTCCTTGATATCCATATTGTTGTGGATAATACACTTGATAAGACTGAAAATATTTTGGTTTAACATTTATTCGTTATTTGACATTGTTTATTACCTGCTGGTAGGTATTCCAATGAGGTCCTTCTTGCTCGTAATATCGCGCCCCTTGAAAATATGGACTATCATTCCAATATTGACGACGAACTCTGAAAAAAAGAGACGGAAATGATTGATTGAATTGATAAAAATTATCTTTTTTACTCTCTCGCCTCAAAGTGTTTTTTTAGGAAGAAGAAGAAGAAACAACGCATCAAAGAACATAGTATTTTTTGAACAAAAAAATTACTTTTTCAAGAAAAAACTAGTGAAAAGTTGATATTGAGAAAGGGTTCGGGAATGACGAAAATAGTTTAGAAAGTCTTATCGCCAAATTTTCAAATTTGACACGTTTTTTAGGAATCGTCAGATTTTTAGAGATTTTTCAGACCTTTTTCAGAGTGTCCACATATTCTGAGGCCTTTGAAAATATTTTTGGAAAACATTTGAATCATTGTGAAGATAGATAAACTGGAACTTCTAAATACCTTTGAAACTGATTGGGATCATATTATACTTACCTTGGAAGTGTCTCTACAAGAGGTAAAAATACTAGTAAACAAATCGAGATCATCATTTTTTGTTGAAATGAAATAAATGTTACTCTCATCTCAAAACAGTTTTTTTATTGACAAAAAGGGAATTAAAAAACCACACCAACCACAAGAAATACAATAAAAAACTGGCGTCTCTTTTGAGATGTCAAGGTTGAAGATTAGGCGTGTTTTATACAACATTTAAATCCAACAACATGGTTGAGTCATAATCTGCTGAAGGCCTGGATTTTTCTATGTTTCTCTTCTACATGTTCAAAACATCATCATCATCATCAATTGACCGAATGGCGGAAGAACGATGACCAAAAGAGAAAGATGAAAAAAAACAGAGATGAAATGATAAAAATGATAATTGATGATGTTTTAGATACTATAAATTGAACACTTAAATTGGCAATAATTCATAGTTTTAAAAAAATGAAATATTTCACAATTCTCCTTCTCATAGCTGCTGTAACTTGTGCACCAAGGTATGCATATTTTTCCTTATACCCTTTTCGGTTTATATTTTTCAAGTTTTCAGATCTAAACGAGGTTCTTATGGTCCTCCACCACAACAATTCTCAAACTACGGACCTCCACCACCAAGACCTTATGGTGCTCCACCACCACCACAACCACATGGATACGGTAGACCGGAATACGGAGGAGGTGGATACCATGGATCTGGACAAGGTGGATATCAAGGATCTCAAGGTGGATTCGGAGGATCTCAAGGAGGATTTGGTGGTTCACAAGGAGGTTTCGGAGGATCACAAGGAGGCTTTGGAGGTTCACAAGGAGGGTTCGGAGGTTCCCAAGGTGGTTTCTCAGGATCTCAAGGAGGATTCCAATCTGGACCTGGGTTTGGAGGAGCTTCTGGATCTCAAGGAGGATTCCAATCTACATCAGCCACATCTGGTTTCGGCGCAGCTACACAAGGAGGATTTGATTCTGCCTCCGCTGCTGCTAGTGGTTCGGGAGTTCTAACTGGAGCAGGAGCTGATTATTCAACAGTTGGACAAGCTGCCCCAGCCGCTCCAACATCTTTCGGAGCCGGAGTTGTCAGTCGTGGAGCTGCTGAGTCTGGATTCTCAAGCGTAGCTTCAGATGCAGCTAGTTCTGGATTCTCAAGTGGTGGTGCTGCTGCCAGTGGAACTGGATTATTTGGAGGTGCTGCTGCTAGCGGTGGATTTGAAGATACTTCTAGTACAGTCACCAAGACGGACACATTTTCTGAAACCTCCTCAACTGGTGTGGCTTCTACTGCTGTGTTGGGCAAATAGATAAAAAAACAATATCTTCTCTAAAATGTATCTCAGGTTTTCATTTGTGTGGTTTTTTTTAAACTTTTTTCAATAAACTTGTACACTTCCACTCAATTCTATTTTCTCTATTTCGCAACCTCCTCAAAATTTTTTTGAACAGAAAAATTAGAAAAAAAAACTGAGTTTTGTAGTTTCGTACAGACCGAGTACAAAAATTCACTACCCCCTGCTGAGTGTTTTTCTGAGAAAACATATTATACATGTCTAGGAAGAATAAAAATTATGTATGTGTTCATAAGAAGGGACAAGGAGAAGCAGACGGATTTCTAATTATAGGTTTGCTTTCAATATAATTAGGTGGCTCTTTCCTTTCCCATATTTGGTGGCAGCTTTTACAAATCAAATCTCCCTGTTTTATGAGAAGAAAAATGTGCACTTTTTGTGCTGGAAAAAGTACATACAAACCTACGTTTTACCTATCACAGTGAGCGGTACAAAAATGCAAAACTATAATAAGTCTTTGAGCAAAGTGCAATGACGTCACTTCTAAAAAATGACTGAAGACTGACTTCTTTTTTTGAAAAGTTCAATTAGGATATGAGTTATCTGTAAAAAGCAAAATTTCATCACAGAGAATATAATTTGGGAAAAATTAAAGAAAATTTGCGTGCTATAAATTTTCTTACCACTATGATAAGCAACTTCATCTCAATATTTCGAAATTTTCAATAATAATAATAATAGGTTTGGATTTACCACATTCGACTGAGAAGTAAACAACAAACGTATGCTTATGTGATACTGAAAAGGATGTTTTTGTTATCTTGGTATTTAAATATGATTTCATATTTTTAGCGACGAGAAAACAAGTTTCTTGAATTAATAAAGCTTTACCTATGAATGTCTTGTGATTAATTTCAAGGAATTGTGGAAATATTTGTTGTCGTTGGGAAATATGAATTCAAAATGACTTGACATTTACACCAAAAACAGTTTCAAAATGAATAAAAATTTTGAGACCATTTTTGTAGGTCAAGTTTTGAAAAAAAAACTTTTTTTTTCGTATTTACCATTTGCCAGAAATTTTTCAATATAAATGGCTTTGTAGCTTTCAAGCTTTTCGAGAACATGACGACTTGATTCTGTTTTTTTCTCAAAAAAATTCTAAATTCAGAAAATTATGTGAAGCCACTTAGTGAACAGTGTTAATAACATACGTCATTAGAGCTTTTTTATTATTTTTTGCCCAACAAATTTTTCGATGTGTTCTTTGTCGAATATTTCATACATCTGCTTTCCCTCTCAAAAAAAAGGAAATTGAGCACATGTTAAGGAAATTGGAAATTTCTATTACTCTAGAAAGAGAAAAAATTCCCATAGTGTTTCACATAATCAACAAGGTATACATCTATATATGTTTATAGAGATATAGATATATATATACATGTAGAAAATTTTATTTATATTTTTATATAACAGAGCTGGTTCACCAAGGTAACGCATTTCATTCATTTGTTCTCCCCCTTCCCTTTCTACCACATCAGAAAATCTCGCGCGGATTACGATTTTTTGTCTGACATATGCTCTTCTAATCAAAAAATCACACATGAATGATTTCTTCGTCAATTATGCATTGGATTTTTTTTTTTGCGCAGTACCCATTTTTTGTTGCCTCAACCCCTGATTCAATTTTTTTCTTTGCGCGGCTTTAAGAAAAATTAGGTTATAAATACGGTAGTTAATAATTTCCTTGTTGTACGATTCTATCAAAAAATAAATAGAATTAAAAAAATGAGTCATTTTCGAATAGTGGTTTTTTATCGAATGAAAATATTTGTTTTTCATATAAACTGTTTTTTTTTATTTATTTTCTGTTTTGGGAACTGTGGAAATGAGTTTTTCTTGTTTTTTGATTTTCTGGTTTTTATGACGTGTTCAAAGCTTGATAAATAATTATATTATTGTGCACATGCAAAATGATTATTGGGCATTGAGATACTGTAGATTACTCAGCAAACGCACTGGGCTAGAAACGAATTTTTTGTTTCAAAGTATTTACTTTCTCTAAAATTTCGTATATATTTTTTAAATGTACTATTCAACGTATTCCTAAAGATCATCCTTTGAAACGGAAATGTAGTTCTCGGAAAAATTGCAGCTGTTTTTTTTTTTAATTTAATTATACTCTCTAGTTGTTTTTGAATTATTCTCAAAAAAAAAAACGGATTTGGTTTTTAGTATCAAAAAATACCTGAAAATGATTTTTATCTGGAATTGGTCTGGACAATAGTCTTCTTTTACCAAAAAAAATCCAGAAACGAAAAAAAAAGAGTTGAATTTAAAAAAGGGAGTTTTTTGTGTCCAATTGAGGATAACTTCAAAAACGATCAGATGAGTTCAACACTTTTTCGAACTCTCGAGTCCAATTCAAGATTATCGTTCATTTCATCGGTTCCGATCAGGTAACCCTTTCCATAAAGAGCTTTTCTGAATCATATTTAATAGTCTCATGGTTTTGAAATATGTATTTTGGTTTCTCGACTAGTATGCAAATACCGGATACAATTGTTTTTCTATACACTGTCAGAACTAATATTTTTATCAAAAAAACGGAAGTTTAGCAAATGCCTGGAGGGCAAATTTCTGAACCAGAAATGTTCCTAATTTTGACTATACTTCAATGTTCTCAAATCACCTCAGACATGATTACTACTTTGTTTTCCTGTTCAATTTTGTAATCCCTGAACAACTCTTGTTTTCCTGTGGAAGACACATAGAACATTCAAGTATCTCACACATATTAGTCAACTTCTCGGTGTGCAATACAGTACCTTCCCGAATGTCCAGGGATCACCTATTGTCAGGGTAGAGAAATGAGGAATTATATATTGATTGTAATCATTCCCAAAATTTGATTTATTTTTCTTCACTAGGAAAATATTTCGCTGTCTATTGTCGATCAATTCTCAAAGTATGTCATTTTCCCCTATTGGTTATAAAAAGTGCATGCTTTCCACTAACGTCCCATTTTCTTTGAAAAAAAGAATGAGAAAAACAGAAATTCTAATCTACTGGTGAAAAAATACGCTATTTTTCATGATGAAACATGAAATCAACATTTTTCATATTTAATTTCAGAGTATGAATGAGAAGACATTTTTCAATTTTTCGTGTTCGGCATTCATAGATAATTGAAATTGGGGTATAGAAAACCATATTTCTTCAACTAAACATGAAAAAACCATTATTCATTCAAATTCTGACCAAAAATTCATGATTTTCTTGTTCAGTTAATTCCAGGCTTCCAGTTTTTTCTATAACTCATCAATTTTATCCAGAAATGGAGAAACAAGAAAATTAAAAACAAATTCGCAAACTTGGTGAGCAATTCCGGTTTGTTCTCCAATTAACTAACTAAATAGTTTTGCAATCAAATGAATCACAGTTTTTAATTAAAAATTCCCTTCTCCTTGAAGAATTTGTTTCCCATAAGACCAACGTGGTTGTGTATATCTGGTTGATAAGGTGACTAACTGAAATACCGCCTTTAATTATATAAAACTTCTATAAATTCTAGCCACCTGCTTAATGAATATTGTGCGCGCTCTAATTTCATTCATTCATACGTAAAACCCTTTTTTGAAAGAAACAAATTGTGAAGAGTTCTCACACTTTCTCAAGTATTATTCCAGATTGTTTTTTTTCCACACACTTTGTATGCATGTTGCCTTCTTCGTCTTTTTTACTCTTTTCATTCTCTTTGAGCTGACTTGTTGTTTTTTTTTGCTGGAAATTGAATAATAGGTTAAAGCAGAGATCACGATTAACAGGCAATTTATTAGGTGAAGTCATGTCTAAAGTTGAGTAGTGACAAAATTTTCCTGAATGTAAAGCTTAGTCATAATTATTTCTGTATGTGGTTCCTTGAGATGACAAAAACCATTTCAAAAACTGAACTTTTGAAATCTGCAATAATCATAACACAAACGTGTCGAAGGAGTTCCGTAGTTGTGTGTTGTTTTGGTGTTGCCACATCGCTGAAAGTAAAAATGTCATGTTTTCTCAAAACTTTAAAAAATTTCGAGACTCGTCAGAAAACGTCACAATTACATTACGTTATTGTTGCGTAATAATGTCGATATTTACAAAATTAGAACTCTTCGACGTTTTAGTTAGATGTTTCACCTTACCAGAATACAGTCTTGAAGGTGGGGTATAGGGAGTTGGGAAACTTTTCTTTAAAAAAAAAGGGGGGGGGGGGNATGAAGGGAATGAACAAGTAGTGTTTCAGAACTATATGGAAGGTGCTCTTTCCTTCAAGATAAACTTACCCCTTGCCCCCTTTAAACAAGGAATGATCCCCAAAGCCCCCCCCCCCTGAGAATTTTTCTAACTGTGTGGAAGTTGTAGCATCTGGTGAGGTATGAAATAATACGAGGGGAATTTGTAAGTAAAATTTTGTACTCGAGATATTTGGGGTGAAACATCTTTTTTTGTTGAAAAAGTATGAGTTTTTCGACAAATCGTATCTCAGCTGAAGAGATACGACTCCAACGTTGGTTAAAAAAAGGTGTTCCACCCCAAATATCTCGAGTCCAAAATTTTTACTCACAGATTCCCCTCGTAGTATTTTATACCTCACCAGATGCTACAACTTCCACACAGCTCAAAAAGTTCTCAGGGTGAACTTTGGGGATCATTTCTTGTCAGTAAAAAATTCGCTAACACGTAGTTCGGCAGCATTTCGTGGAAATTTCTTTGTAGTTTTTTTCTTATTGACGAATTTGAATTGTACAACTTCTAGTATGAATTGTACAACTTCTAGTATTGTCACGTACCACATAACAAAAGTATATGTTTCAGACTAATAGTTATCAGCTACAGTGACTATTTTATACGTATAAGTTACATTTTTTCTGACAGAGTCGTGATGTAAGTAGTATATATCAACTTCTGAACTCCATACGTACATAGATGTGGATAATATTTCATAATTTTCATTCAAAAAAATCTAGTGAGTTGAAATTCATTGGCAAAGAAAGCTAGTTTTTTTTTTTGGATAAAAACACCTGTAGATCAAAGATATCCTGTCTAGTGGAATAAACAACAATTAGAATCTAGAAATCACGAGTTTCAGCAATTTGTTACGACTACCGAGTTAATTGTTGACCACATCCATAGTGATTCATGAAAACATGATGTAATGAAGCTTTAGAAATTCAAAAAAAAGTGATATCTAGTTTCTAAGAGCAATATTTTCAAGAAGGTCATTTGATATAACATATTCCATTGATTGGTTCCAAGTGTTATTTCATCGAAATTTAGCAATTTCAACATCATATGGGAATAACTTCCATTTTCTATTAATATTTGTTTTTCTTTTTTATTTTCTGATCACCAATCACGGGTTCTATACCCAACAGCTGAAATCTGTTGCCTAGCTCCGACCCATAACTATTTACTCGGCAGGTGACATTTTCATACTACATATAGTCAGAAGGTGTTTGTCAAAAAAAGAAAGTAGGCGGTACCTAACTTAATTTTCCTTCGCGAATACAACTGAAAATGATTCACCTGGTTGGCTCCTCCCGCAAAATTAGCCATTCTTTCTTTCTCTCTTTTTCAGAAAGTACATCTCTTATTCATAAATTGTTTTTGTTTTTTTCCAGAAGAATGGTAGCGGGATGTGGTAATAAATGTGTCAAGTATATCTTCTGGATCATCAACTTCCTGTTTTTCGTGAGTTCTAAAAGTGTTCTAGCAGATTTCCAAGCCTATAGTTTTCCAGATTCTTGGCATCCTACTGGTTGGTCTTTCGGTATGGCTAATTATCGACAAATCAATGTTACTCTCTTTGCTTTCTTCAACAAATGTCAACACTAATAGCCTCGATGTAGATCAATTGAATTTTATGTTATACATGGCTATTGGTATTGGAGCGCCGTTGATTGTTTTGGGTTTCTTTGGATGTTGTGGAAGTTGCTGTGAAAGTCTCTGTGCTATTGGATTATACTTTTTCCTTGTTCTCGTCTTGTTCGTCGTCGAAATCGTTGCCATTGTCCTCTACTTCTCACAAAAAACCTTGGTAAGAACAATAAGACTAAGAAAGAACATAATAAAAAAAAGTATTTTTTCAGCTTCAAGAAAAGTTCACCACAATCTGGCGCGATGAATTGGTTTCCAAGTACACTACCCAAACTCAAATCAAGACACTGCTCGATCAAATCCAGACAAATGTGAGTTATCAATCATCTGAAACTTCGGAACAAAAAAAAATAACTTTTAGCTCTCTTGTTGTGGAGCATCCGGTTGCACAGACTACATCCAATATGGAGCATTCCCGACCTCTTGCCAATGCTCGACCGTACAACAAAGTGGATGTGCTACTGTGATCTGGAACATAATCTCGAACAATTTGATCTACGTCGGCTTTGTGGCTATCATCATCTTGTTCGTCGAACTTTTTGCCATGATTCTCTCGTGCATCATCATTGGTGCAGTCCGCGAAACACGTCGTGGAGAATAAACTGTTAACTGTTAGTATAAATTCAAAAAAAATGGTAGTATGGTGAACAGTGGTGTAGTAGTGATATGCTTAGTGTTCCAAAGGGTTATACTATTTCAGAAAGATATCGAGATCAATTTATGCAGACAATTGCTACAGAAATTGATCTGAAGCTATATCTTGTTAGAACTCCAGTTTTGTTACTCAACAACATACCTCTTTAAGATCAAGTCTTGCAACAGCGTGCCAAAAAAAAAAAAATGAAAATTGGGAAAAAAATCTCTAAAACAGTAGCCAACCCTTTAGAAAACATCCAAGCACAAATCCACTGATACATCGTTGTAACCATACCAATATTTATCCCCTTAGATGTCAAAATCAATGTTGCCAAAAAAATGTTCATTTATTTTCCCAAAACATATCTAATCACGAATTTTTGATACTCGAATAAAGATTCTTCTTCTTTTTTTTATTGAATTTTACAATCACTTTCATCCACAATTTCATCATTGGTGCCCTTTTCTCCATGACGACGCATTTTCAGTGACAAATGCTTGGTACGTCTAAAAAAGTGTATTGCTATAGTACATCTGAAGTTGGGCTAACCTTATGATACTTGAGCTTCTTGAAATTTTCGGGCTATCATCGGAGAATTTTCTCTCCACAGCATCTTTGTCTTTCTCTTTTTCACGTCTTGGCGATTTCATCTGAAAAATATCAATTGAAATATGAATTTATATCATAAATTTCACCCTCAAAGACAAATTTCGTTTCAAATCTCCAATATTGAGTGGAACAGCCAACACCGGGTGAGAAACCTGTTTGTCCAATGGTGGGGTTTTGTTACCACCATTGGGTTTCTCCTCAATGATTTTGGTTTGGTTGTCGCGTTTCATGGTTTTGGCGCGCATGGTGTGAGCACGTCGAAGAGATGGTGACTTTTCATCTTCGTTACCTTCTATTACGTCATCAAGGCCACCACCGCCAGCCTGAAACATACTTATTAGCGGTATGAAAAAATGAAAACTAAACTATATCCCTCACCTTACACTTTGGATATCCACTGAGCTCGAGAAGCGTGCGAAACACTTCAGTAATCCGTATGTTATCTTTAGCCGACACCTCAATATATCTTACATCCGCACTTAGGCGATCAGTGAAAGCACGTGCTGTTGCCTCATAAATCTCAAAATAAATACATCGGATTAGTATTATTTGCTCTATTTTTGTCGACTAAAAATAACTCCTACCTTTTTTGTTGCAACGTCACATTTGTTACCAACCACAACGACTGGCAATTCATTCAAATCTGGTCTACGAGCACAAATTTCTTGCCAAATGTCGGACATCTGAGAAAGGAAAAATTGTGTAGTGATACTAAATAAAAGTCTAACCTCTTTAAAACTTGTTACATCATCAACTGAGAAAACGAGAAGAAAAGCTGAAGCCGATGCTATCGAAAGTCGTCTCATGTCAGGAAAATTGAAATTTGTATCCAAAATATCAAGCGGTAGTGGTACACCCTAGAAAAACACCAGAATAAGAGAACATTCTGACGGTAACTTTCTATAACTATGTTTTTTTTTTAATTGTAATATATAATTTTTTTCAGATTAGGTACAGTATAATCGGTTTCTAAGTATTCAATAACTTAAAAAATGTTTTTTTATGAAAAACAAAAACGGGTGTATGACTATAGTTCAGCAGGGTCAAAAATAAGGTGTACGGTACAAAATTTCTCTCTTTCACTTGATCAACGTGCCAACTCCAACAAGTGGTATTTTTCTCAGTATTTCAGTCAGAAAAGTTGTGTTTCTTTCACTATATAATGTGATTTTTGATTTGAGACCAACTTGCTTATTTTCTACCTTTTTTCAAGTCATACTTATATGAAATATACTTTGTAATTCAATCAGACTAATAATTCATTTGTGTCATTTTTCGGATGTGAACAAGTTGTATTTAGTGATGAAATATGTATTGGTTTCTGGGTAGTGCTAAATTTCTAAAAAATTATGTTGTTTCACCTATTCGCAAAATTTGAGTTTGATTTGAATAAAAAACTACACAACCTGGTTTCAAATTGAGTTCATCAGTCAAATGTGAAATTGATCAGTTAGAACCAAAACATTGCCAATCATAGGCGACTTCAAGTTTATTTTCAATGAAAGAACATTTTTTTGGTTTATACCTTTGCATGCTAAAGTTTTCGTTTTGATATTAACGTCGATGTATTCAATAAAAGTAACACTACGATGATCAATCTCAATTCTTTCATCTCTGTAATACTACATTTGTTTGTGTAATCTTCTGAACTCACTACGATTTCACAGCAAGCTACATTTTTTTGTCTTGAGACAGGAAGGAAATTGGTTCAAAGGTCAAACACAACCCAAAATATCTATAGTTTAGTCTGGTTTCTTTTTTAAATCCATTTTCTGACAATAGTAATTTGTAACAGTAGAATTAGTTGAAATCGTGCCAAACTTTCAAGTTAAACTGCAAAATTTTTGACAAATTTGCAAGAATTATGGTCCCCGAGTTCTAACGAACACTCATTCTCATTGGGCAACATGCGTAACTCAAATGTTCTTTATAAAAGTACACAAAATCCAATAAATAATGTGTTTACATCAAACTAATGTTAGTTTTCCAGCTGCTCTATCATGTGCCAAAATTAGAAAAAAAAACTTTGCAAGTTTTTTTCTATTTATGAAATAATCACAAACCAACCTGAATTCTGAATTCTCTTGAATGCAAATCTTCAATAGTTTCTTTATATTTGGTAGAGAAATCGTTGTATAAATATCGTCGAATAATATTAGTCTTGCCAACTTTGGCCGAGCCCAGAACCACCAACCGATAGCGCTCCTCACACATTTCCCCTTCTGGTGCACTTGCCGCCTGAAGTGTATTTTTTGACTTTGAAAATTGGAGATTGAAAGTAATCTGAGACGAGTCTTCAGAGGTAACCTTCCGGTCCAATGAAATAATGTTTGTGGTCATATGTTTTGATGGAATAAATGGGAAAAAAGTTAATTTCCGAAAATGATGTTGTGTGGCCCTGATTTTTATCACTTATATTTCCGTTAGTTCTCTTACTGACATTTGATGAAGAAGGTGAAGTTCCGCCGCTGGTCATACTTAGAATAAGAAGAAAAGGAAGGATGAATAAAAAAACAGGGGAAAAATATGAATTTCAGAGGATATAGCGAGGATTAACACCGGTCGTAATCTGCATATATGTATGTATGTACATAGGAGAAGCGAAAAATATTTATATTTATATACATGTATGAGAAAAAACGAGAGGAGGAGTATGTCTTCCCTTCATGTTATTAGGATATTATTCAACAAATTTATCTCCCCCAGCAAGCCGCACACATACACACCGAACATTTTTTATATGCCTTTTCATTTTATACGTGGAAGGCAAATGTCTTTGTGAGAAAGAGAGAACAAATCCAATTGAGCTCTCAAGTAGTACTGTAGTTGTCTTTGTTAGAGAACATGTTCTTTGGGGTATGAAGAAAAAGAAAATTATGTTGAACTACTGTGGTTCTTCTATTTTTTCCCTCTCTCTAGAAAGAACAAATTCTACGAACAGGGAATACAAAAACCGTATTTAGAATACATTGTAGAGCTTAATATGAAAAAATGTTCCGAGAATTCCCAGGAAACTTGATGATTCGTCAGAACTTTGAATACAATTTCAAAACGGTCAGCGTAAATGCGTTTCTGAATGCATGTTTTTCACAAACTCATCTCAAACTCCATTATTAGAGATTCCATTAAGCCTTGAAAGGTCTTTGGTAGTTATAATGGTAATCTTGATGGGTTTTTCAATATGATGCTCAAAAATCACAACAACATCCCAAATAGAAATTGAGGTAACAAGCTTGAACATTCATCTGAACGTCCGATGAGAAAAGAGGTGGTAACACCAGTATCACGATATCAAAGTGTATTTTTCATGAACTTTGTACGTGATAGTTTCAATTTTTGAAGTTCATCGCTTTCTTCTGTTACACCAATTATTTCAACTTGAAACACGTGGGAAACTGTTTTTAGAATGGTTCAAACATACTTTGGCCTAGGTGACCAAAAATAGAAAGGTCAGTCGGCCAGGCAGCAACCATACTAAATTGTCAAGTTCAAGTAATATAATCACACTGATGTTTTTGTGAACCAATATATTATAAACTTCATTTCACTCATAAAACAAATATTTTGAAAACTGATTTCCGAAATCTCTTCCCAATTATTTCAATATAACTAAAGATTATGATCATTCTCTAGGATGATTCAGTGAATGAATTTTTAATTCATGAACTACACTAGTACCACAGTGATTTGTCTGTCATGACTAGAACGTCCGAAATATTCTAAATCTTATTTCTGGAACTGACTACAGAACTAGTATAATTTCAAAAAAAAATGTTGAGAAGCATAAAATGGAAAGTATACATTCTAAAAACAAGAAATAAAAAATGCGAATTCCAAAAACTGCGGAGGATTTGGTAAAGAGGATTTACGATTTAATTTCAGAAGGAGAGCTATAAAGACAAATGGATTCGAAAAGGAGTACGGTATGTTTTGCTTTGTTCCATCAACGTGTACAGCAGTTTAAAACCTTCGCTTTGTACTTTAGTTTTAACAAGTTTAGAACAACTTTGGAAAAGTCTAAAAAATCAAGAAAACATCTTATCTATGCACAAAGAGTGCATTCAATTAGCTTCCATATTCAAAGATGTATTCGTTCGTATTACCACCATATCCGACGAAAAATCGAAATGAATAATAAAATGATTTTTTTATGCGAACAAATATGAAATTAGGCTTCATTGTTGAAGTTTATAGGGATTCAAAAACTGATGGTTTTTTGTTTTCTTTTTCTTCTTCTATTTTAAGAATGTATGAAAATCGGAAAATTAGCACATAAAAAATTAGGAGAAGGAAAGAATGAAAATATTAACTAATGATGTGAAAATTGTGAATTTTGTATTATTTTTCGAAATTCGCCGATATTAAATCGAAGATTTCTTAGGATGTCTGTGAGAATATTATTTATTTTTGGATTTGAGCCATCACAAGAATAGAAAATTTCTTGCAAGGTTGGAAGAAGTCGAATGAGGTGAAAAATATATAGAAAAAAAACTAGGAGATCTATGATAGCACCTCGGATGAAGTTCTTAATTCAAAATCTTCAGACTCGTCATCTATGATTTTTCATTCAGGATAAACTCTGCTTTCCCATGTTTCCCTTTTTAAAGGAACCAATTTGAAAACAATAATGTTCCGGAAACTATTTGCAAACAAAATAACAAACAGACAGCACCTCAGAAGACATGTTCGCATGGAATTGGAACTTTTTGGTTAGGTATACCTAGAAATTTCATGGTATGAGAAACTATGTACAATTTTCTGTTACTTATTTGAAACAATTGATAATCATGAACTTTCATGATTTTTTTAAAGGTGACATTTTTTTGAAAATATTATTTCAAGAGTGATGGAACATAAAGTATAGAATTCAGTTTTTCATTCAAAAATGTTCAATTAATAAAATCCCTAAACATAAAATGTTCTGATTACCGTGGAAGTTGCAGTTTTTTTCGTAACTCAAAAATGTGTCATTTCAACAAAACTTACTTTAATTTTGAATAAGCCTTAGAAGAAAGGAGAAAACATAATTTAACTCCTAGTAAAAAGAACGAAAACAAAACTATACAACATCCTTCTTCATCAGAATTTTGTGGGAACATTGAACGTATTGTTTCTTACGTAACCACTCCATGATTGGAACTTTTCTACGAAACAAAAAGATGTACAGAACTTGCAACACCAACAAATTTTGATTTGGTAAGTCAACATACCATAGGATACGCGGCTCCGCGACATTTCGACGTCAGATGATTTTTGAAAAAAAAACTTTTCAACATTTGATGCCAAAGGTTTTCGGGTATGACAAACATCATGGTGATATTCATTTTCCACCAAAAAGAGAAACATCCGAGTTTCCACCCATTTTTGGTCAAAAATTGACTCATACTTTCGGACTCAATGTATTTGGGTGCGGCGAACATCATGGTAATGTTTATTTTGCATCGAGAAAGAGCTTCACCCAAATTTTTACCCATTTTAGATAACTTGCTACTTAATAAAAGAACTCAACCTAACCACAAAGTTTGCATAGCCAATTGTAGACCAAAAATGGGTGGAAAAAAAAATGAATATCACCATGATGTTTGTCATACCCGCAAAACTTTTGGTATCAAATGTTGAACACTTTTTTTCTAAAAATTCATCCACTGTCGGAATGTCGCGGAGCCGGATACGCGGATTCGAGCCTCTCCACTTCTTTGATGCTTTCAAAGTTGTTCTAGGAATAGTAGAAGATCATATTTTTCTTACATATGGTCGCAGGGAAGTCAACGAAAAGTTCAATAAACTAGTCGAACAGTTCACCGAAGTTGATCTTCAAATCAATAAAGCTAAAGGGAAAATGTTTCTCATGGTGTCTTGTCTCACAACAACTCACAGAATCATGAATTTGGGAAGGAACACGTGTTTGAGAATGTATTTCTCGACTGCCTTTAAATCTATCCTACTCAAACTCGCTGGGCACATTTCTACATTCTTTCTGGCTGAAAAGAACAAAATCAATCATCAGCATCAACGTTCGAATTGTATTCGTATAATTGAAAGTGACTTGCACAATGTCGCCCAATGATATGATTAGATTGTCCTTCAGGAAAAAAAACGACTTATTTGTTAAATTTCGAATGAGAACAACAATGTACTGTCGAATACTGAACAACGCGTGTCAAAAATCAACAACTTAAAAAATATGGTCCCGGCTTGGTACTGATGAACGATTAGACGGTTTTAAGTATTTCATGGCTACATCGTAATATTTCCAAATTTTTCTCATGAGCTGCACCAAATTTTATCAAATTTTCCAAGAGGAAACCAGGAGCTTTCATTCATTTTGCCATTTGACTGAGCAATTGGAAAAATCAAGACTTTTTCGCATTTATTTCATTAATATTCAATTCCACTTTGGTTTTTTCAGTCTTCAAATTCCTTTCTCATCACTTGAAATCGGTCGGTTGACTTCGATACGATTAAATCCAATCCAATTCCACGAATCTTTTTCTAGTTATCCAAAATATGTTATCTCGAAATGTATAACAAACCGCATAAACAAGTGAGAAAAAGTCTTGATAAAGTACAATACTTGCATTAGGAAGTCATAATTTATTTTTCAGGGGATATATTTGCACTTTATAAAAAATGCCCATTACAATGAAAAATATGATTTTCAAAGTAATACTACTTAAAAATGGGAACATAAAATTCCGTCAAACTTTAAGATATAAAAAAACGAAACAACACATACAAGACGGCAAAAAACCGGTGAATAATAAAAACCCCACAAAATTTAATTAAAAACGGGAGCTCTGTGAGTTACGGATTAGACGATTCTGCACTCTTTTTATGTATGTGTGTTGGCCGGATAATCCATCTATAGTGATAGGACATTCTTTTGCGTCTATATATTCACTTGTTTTTGAGATGCAAAAAAATATTCAATCTTCAGGCAAATGAACTAGAGGGACATTTTTTTGAAGAAAAATGTGAAAAAAAATGAGACTAAAAATCTAACAATAAATTTTCTTGGAACAATCCTGAATTATTTATAACAATAAATCAACACCTTGTTTTTGTTTTTTTTTCTCAGGTATGCAATTTACATATCACCCAGCACAAACCTGTAAAGATGTCCGTCTCATAAAATTTTGCATTAGGAACGTATGTATGTATGTTTCAAAAAGTTGCAAATAAAAAGAGATGATGAATTAAAAAGAGAAAAAAAAGGTTTTTGTTTATAAATATAATATATACGTCGAATGATGGACCCAAAAGCCTTTTGGCATATTCATATATAATTCAACAAAAGAAAAATGCGCACTTTTATTTTTTTTTCTGCTACACACCCAAACACAAAAATATTTAAAAATGGGTGTCTCGAAAATATTTTGCTTGCTGTCAAAAAAAAATCTGTGAAAAATAAGATTTTTTGTATTCTCAAAAAAGGACAATTTTTGTGTATATATGCATTTTTTCTTTAGAATATGCATGAAGAGAGTAATAAGAAAAAAGGTGATATGATTTGATTAGTAAAATGTGATTATTGAAATATATAATCGCCAAAAACATATGAGGTATTTTGTTCAGAAAATGAGATAAAAACGTAAAATTCGCAATTATTGTCGTTGAAAACTCATGTTTAACCTTAAAAAATACCGGATTATATGGCCGTAAAATTGGAAAACGTTAATTTTCGCTAGATTCGGGACAAGTTATATTCTCAAAAATCTATCAGGTTTTCTTTTTTTCAACAAAAACTTACAGTTTGATCATTTTTGACGAAAAAATCAGGTACTCCAGGGAAATTCATGATACATAAACTGACTTCTGCCTCAAAGAAAGCGTGAATAACAATTTTCCACGAAAACATTCAGTAATAAACCTAATTTTGTGTTATTATTTCCGTACCATTTTTTGATAAATTATTTTCTGTTTTGTCGAAAAGAAATGCTGCAAAAAAAAATCATGGACTTTCCTGTTCCTAAAACAAGAACTAGTTTGTAAAAACATCTATACATTTTCAATGTGAAATTGCTTTTTTTTCTCATTGAGACGGTCCTTTGAAACAAAGGAAAAAGCCTTTTTTCGTACACTAATAGTCGACAAAAATGGATGTTGAAGACCTTGAGCTACGTTATTCTTTGAATAAAAATAATGAATTTCAACCATGCTTAGTTTTTATCTCATCATCTGAAACACGGATGGTAGTAACACTGATACACTGATCGATATTTTTTCTTAAAACATTTTTTTGTAGGTTATACTCACAAATGGAACGACAATGTAGTTGAAGACTACTGTACTTTGACAAAACCGTAGACTTAATGTACATAAAAAAAATGTTTTTAGTGTTCTGGAACACATTTTTCACAGTTATTATATTTTTTGCCATGGTTTACCTTTTCATTTTATAGTTTTTGTGTAGTTCATTTAGAGGTAAAACGGAAAAACAAAATCTACCTTATGAACGGCTGAATGAGCACACTTGGGAGTACATTTGGAAGCCTTGGTGTTTAGTTGCAATTTTGGTTTCTCAAGGTATTTTCAGCAATCTGGAGGTATACTACAGTAGTTCTGAAAGATGAAAAGATGACACATAATTATTATTATTGTCTAAAAAAGAAAACATAATCTAATCCTATTGTTTTCTTCCAGTGTTCTTCAAAAATTGTATAATTCCGTGTGACTTTTCCAGAGAATCGAAAAAAAAATAAAAGGTTTATCGTGGATCATCAAAAAAAGAGGGATAATAAAAAACAACGTATTGCAAACCTAGTCGAAACATCTTTAACGGGGGATTGTGGTGGGGAATGGTTTTTTGCTAAAAAACACGTATGTAATTTTCCGAAAAAATAACAAGCGAAGTGCGAAAAGGGCAAAGACACATTGTGGTGGGAATAATAATAATTTCGAATTGAAATGCTGATAAAATCGGTGAAGCAAAAATTTTAGTGTGTGTTAAAAAATTATGTATGTTAAAGCGACACGACGACGAGGTGGTAGGCCAAAGAGTAGACAATTAAAGACTTTGTTCGACGAACGCTGGCGCTGCTGTGACGACATCTTGATGCGGTTCTTCTAGTGTAACAACGATTGGCTCTTCAGCCGACTCTTCGCTTCCTGATTTGGCGCGGTTGCGTTGCTTGGACTGAAATATTTGGTATTGTTACAACAAACTCTGAATTTTTGTTCCCCGTTGTGAATATCTCATATCACAAAACATGAAGATCAAAAATAAACAAGATTAGAGGACTTGCAATAAATAAACTTGAATCAGAATGTACCAAGCCCTTGTTAGTGTTTATATCTCACACAGCAAAAATGTTCTAATTAGAATGTTCTAATTAGAACTTTCAGGTTTTTAACCTTGTTCTCAGCTGTCAAAACAGAGGTTTTATTGTATTCTAATGGTAAAACTTTTTGTTGTTACACACTTCGTAAGAACCTCATCAAAAAATCATAATCAGATTTGACTTAAGAGTTTTCAAATTCCGTTCATTTATCTCAAATAACTCCCATTGATACTAACCTCTCCATCGCTGCTTGAGCTGTTAGATGGATCCTCATCTTCCTCTTCTTCGTGGCAGAATGTTTCGTGTGTATTCAATGTTTTCTTGTTCCATCCACGAACTATAATTTTCATAATCAAACTTGTTCTACACTTTTCACTTACCTTGTTGTCCAACACTTTCTTGTCTGTCCAATGTATTCGATCGCGATCTCAATGTTGCCGCATGATCAACAGTGGCTTCGTGTGGCATGCATTTCATTGGTGCGCGGAAATAATAGAATGATGGATAGTGGACAAGGTTGTAGCAGGATGAAGCGTATACATCGGCATAACGTTCAACTTGGGCGGCGAAGAATGTAGTGCGTCCACCGGTGCGGAAAAGACTTCCCAAGATACCGTACTCTTCGTCCATTTGGCTTGATAATTTCTGTAAACAATTCTCTTCTTTCAAAGATATCTAAAACAAAAAAAAACTCACTCTAATCTTGTCAACAATATCTTTAACAACTGGCTTGTGACGAGAAGCTCCATCAAGGTGCTTGTAAATCTCAGCCAACGTCGATTCCATACTTCCCATCTCGTCGAAAAGTCGTTTGCTATCAGTCCAAACAGTCAATTCGTTGACCAATTCCGGAACGACAAGGAATGTTCGCCATCCGCGAGATTTCTTCGAGCGAAGCACATCACCGAAAATGTGATCTCCGACGTAGAGAACTTCTTTACCGCGACATTTCATCATTTTTTGGAATGCGTCACATGATCCTGGAAAACAATATTGGTGTTTTAATATATCAAATAGCTGATGAATAATTCTTACCTCCGGAATATACTACGCCTTCTCTCAACATTCCAGTATGAACTCCGAGTTTGAAAACACCAGTTTCGGTATTCACCTCACGGAACACAGTTCCCTCAGCAAACCATCTTGGCTTACACGAATCAACGACGACAATATTGAAGTAACTACGCCAGTTTTCACCCATGATGTAAGTCATCATAACATTTGTATATTTCCAGTCACTGTTCGTCAAAAGGAAGGTCTTCTTTCCATTTTCTCTCAATTGTGTCAAAAATTGAGCTGCACGATCATCTTTAACAACAAATTTCTCTGGCGTATCCATAACTTGCTGTTTCATTGGGCTTTCAATATGAACCCAGTCAATAACACGACGCAAATCTTGGAAAATCGACTTGTATGACATCATCACTTCACCACCTTTGACACCAGTCTTGTCAGGAAGTCTGAAACATTGATATGAAGATAGGAATGGGGAAAAATGAAATTACTGTGAGTATTCCGGATGTTTGTCGAAGAAATCGATAAGCAAGCAAATGAGATGAGTTTCGGGCAAATTGAAAAGTGTGTTGAGAACATAGACGCGTGAATCCGAGAGTGGAAGATACTTGTTGGGATAAGCCTCCTCGATTTCAGCGCTGGAAATATTCTTCTTGTTAGAATGAAAAAAAAAGGATTTATTTATGGAATACATACAAATATTGATAAATATCAGCAACTGATTTATAATATTTCTAATCTTGTTTTATCTTATGTATAAATACGCGAATATTGTCCAAAATCAACGTTATTTATTTATCGATATAGTTGCATTCTCTAAATATGCACACTTCTATTTTATTGAAACTTTGCATCAGTTTCTACGAGAGAAAAGTATACTTTTTCAAATACTCGCTGGTACCTTTTACTGGCCATAGATGATTGACTACGATGTCTAGCCAGCCATAATCAACGAGGTCACTCTCTTCAAGATGTGTGTTTATTTTTTTAAATAGATTAACATTTTCTTCCAGTTTTGTTTAAATGGTCTGATACAAGGTCAGTAACTAACTGCCAACTTCTCATATTTCACGATTTACCTCTTCAAAAATCTCAATCCATGAATTCCACCAAGAATATTACCAAAACCATCAACTTTCAACAAATTTCCATATTGAAATTCGAACCATAATCCTGCAAAAATACCCTAAATTATCCTTTTCATTCAGTTCTTCACTTTTTTCTCTTCTGTAGGTAGTGAAGATAAAACACAAAAAACTCACTGTCTGTCAATCAATTCGAATAAAGATTGACAGAAGCGATAAAAAAGGACAACGTGCATGTTTCATACACATACACACATACCTCTGACTGGGAAGATTGGATCATATTTGAAGTTGGCGATTTCAGCAGGGTATCCAGTGTCAACCAAACGTTGAACAGCCAGGTTGAAAGCGAGGTATTCCATATCGGGTGACTTGTATTCTGAATACATTCACATTTGAACAATATATGTATCCAATGTTGATGTATAACTCACGAACTAATGTATAATCCATATCAAATCCGAAATGATTGATCTTTTCCAATCGAAGAGAACGATTGACGAACACTCTGGAAAATGTTGAATATATTTTCGAAATTTCTTTTGAAATTTCCCAAAAAAATCTTACCTTTCATCAACATTGGCATAATACTCAGGCATGTCTCAGTAACTGAATAAAACAGAAATGAGAAAAAGATTCAAGAAAAAAGTGCACAAGAAAAAATGGGCCGATAAAAAGTTAACCTTTTTTTGCGATAAGAACAAAAAGAGCCAGAGAAAGATGTGTACAATGTTTTATAACCGTTTCTTGTAACATAAAGAGTCTCTATCTACAGCATCGAAAAAAAGTCTGCCTGTCCTGTGGGTGGAACGGCTTATCTAAACCGTTCTTTTTTTTGACAGTTAATTATCAAAGTACTACTTTATTACGATCGTAAAAGAGGGTTGGGAACGTACGATGCGGGAGGAAAAATTATAATTTTTATGTTAAAGGAATGTGTGATTGACATATACATCAATATTTTCATGTTAAGACTAAAGAGAGAAAAAAAAGAGCAAGCTTGACAACATTTCCGTTACAAATATTTACAATTTGAAGATCAAGATTTTACTTTACTAATATGACTTTACTAATATGAGGATTTTACTAATATGAGGTGAGAGAAAAGAACATAAAATTATCAAGTTGTAAATCTTGAAAAGTACCTCAAGTTTTATCGCAATTTCAAAATCTTGTGTCAAATTAAAACACTCTGACAAGTTTCAATGAACGGAGAAGATATTTCAACAAAATTTTCTAAAGTGAGAAGGAAAAACAAATTAACATTATGTTTGAAATTTGACAAAAAAAAACGAGTTCAGAGTCTTTTTAAACAGTATGCTCTTTTAATCCTCTTTCTTATCAATTCATAGTACAAGCGAGTTTTTGAGGTTCAAGTAGAAGAGATGGAAATTATTTTTTTGCAGACAGACAAGACGATTGCAAAAAACCCATTCAGTCTGAACATTTTTGAAGTTTATTTCGAAGCAATGAAACAAACGAAAACTGAAACATGTAAAACAATAAGAGGGCTTGTGAAAAATTAATAGGCAAAATGTGTCATGTGAGGAAAAAAATGAACCACAGATCGAGTCAAAAATGCTTGTTCTAAAATAAATTTGCATCTCAAAAAAAGTGGATCACACAATAAGCTATTTTTACAGTCGCCCAAACTTGTAAGGTCATCCATCATAGTTGTCAGGAAAAACCTGTCTGACTATCTAGAAGAAACAAGGTGAACGGAATTGTGTCTTGAAGATAAAATCATAGTCGCTATTTTATTAACTTGTCTACCCGAGAAAAATTTGTGTCGATCACTGTTATTTTCACTTGAAAAATATGAGACGGGCATATTCTGGCGGTCGTATTGAAAAAAGGTATGTGAAAATTGCAGTTTGCATTAACAACATATATAACGCAAATTTGTAGACCAGCGGAAAACTGTTTCTTTTTCCGGCGCGTCCGTGGCAGTCAGATGGACTTGGTAAAGTAGGTGAGAGAATTTTTGAGTAAAAATGAGTAGTGACAAACTCGTATCTCAGTTTGAAATAAACCAGTAGACTGTGTCTTCTACTTCTATAAAAAAAAAACTTTGTTCAAAAACTTCGCCCAATGAAATGATGCAAGCGTAACCTATCTATATGTGGACATACATAAGTTCAGAGAAATATGAAATAAGCTTCGTAATAAGACAAAAATGAAATGAAAACAAAGCGCTATGAATAACAACTATTTAAAAAAAAATTTTCATCCAGAAGTTGAACGAAGTCAAAAGATTATTAGTTTTAAGAAGTTAAAGAATTGTAGTGGTGTCTGTTATTGTGGTAGTTTTAGCACAGAAATAGATACCCAGTTTTCTATTTGTCACCAAAACATTATTCAAGAATCTACTCATCTATTCTAACCACTTAGTTTCTGTCGAATTCTACACTAACTGACAGGCTGGTCAAAAATTAGAAACATTATCCACAAACTGTGTTCTGCTATTATTCTTTCTAGCTATGAAAAACAAAGAAAAAATAAATTTTGAGTTTCAACCAAAGAAAAACATTTTTTCGGCGCACACTTTTTGCAACTTTGTCTTTTTTTCTCGTCAAATAAAAACAAAAACAATTGTGACGCTTTTGGAACCATCAATTCTATTCTCAAAATTGGAATACCTACTAGCCAGACCTTGGATAAAAACTGGAATGCTCAAAAAAAGAAGGAGGAAGGAGAAAATGAATCATTTTAAAAACCACAAATAGACTCTTGTTCCTCCTAATCTCTAGGGTATTGTTTTCAGAAGATCACCTTAACCAAAAAAGTCAAAAAATGTTCTTCTCCCTCCTGAAAAATGCCCACAACAATAACCTTGAAATTCCAAGCGACATTTAGTTTACAAATATTTTTTTCAATAAAATAAGAATGGAATAAATATAAATACCTTCTTTTGAGCGCTACGCTTTGTTGAGCAATTTTCAAGGAAAAAATGTTTGAAATTTTTTTTGATGGGGGATTGATTTCCTGAGAAAGGTTGGCGTTGCCGGCCTATTTATAGTATAAGTTATAGTGTGTCTTCTCTTTTTATCTACTAATATGAACTTTCAAAATTGTTTATGCATATGCACTTGTTTTACAACATGTTGAAGTAGCTGCAAATAAATTGATAATTATCAAACGTACAGAGAACTAAAGGTCAATAATTATTATGGTAGCATTTTTGAAAAACGGTTTTTTGACAAAAAAAATTATCTTTAACATTTTTCTATTTAGATGGTGATAAATTCACAATTTTCATATCATTCAGCAAACTTTCAACTTTCTGTCAGAACATTCTAGTTGTTATTTATATGACATGTTCAAGAAGTAAACTTTGAACATCAAAGTAAACACTTTGTGAATAGTAAAAGAAAAAAATTATAATACATTTGATAGAACGTCAGATAATTTCCATTAACAGAAAATTCTTCGATTTATTGAACCTTGGAGAGAAACTTTTGATACCTACAATCAAAAACTGACACTACTTATTTCCCATTTTGACAAACCAAGTCCAGAAAAACAGTTTCTTTCTTATAAAACTCAAAATTTCGAGTACAGAGGTGTTTGAAAAACAAAAGAATTGTAAACGTTGGAGTTTCCGTATTCGAAAAAGGCAACATTTTTTAATGTATGTGTGGTATTTCTCCGGAAATTCTTAATTTCCGCAAAATCATTTTTGAGAGCATTTTGAGAAGAATTATATAGTTCGTTACATAGTGGATTTTTATTCAAAACATTGTTGTCAGGATTTATTTGATAATATCAAACAAGTATATATAAAACATACAATACATAGTTTCTCGAAGGTTGTTCATCTTGGGAATCGATTTTTAATAATTTACGAATTTCAGAATAATCATAAATAAATGTGAAACTGACGGAATCCACACGTTTCGCAATAATACTTTTACATTCATTGGATTTCTATAATCTAGCTTATACTTTGAAGAAAAAGTTTCTGAGCAAATATTGTAACATGGATATTAAAAAATTGAAAAATCCAATAATTTGAAATTAAAATAGATTTTCTCAATATTGGAAAAGTCTCACATATTTCGCCTTGTTAACTAGAAAGCCTCAACAATTTGAACATCTCCGAAAAGTAAAAACGAACACTAAAAGAAGATAAGTAAAACAAGGAAAAAACACTGACGCGTTTTTTTCTTTTCTGCGAAAAAGGAGCAGCAAAATTCAATTAGTTCAAAAAACCTTGAAGAGACAATGATAATCATACAAATTTTGTTGTAAGAAAAAGATATGGATCCATAAATCATAATGATTTTCACTTTTCTTTAATCTACTACATTGATAGACCATTTTGGATCCAATCAAAAAGACCAACAAAAAAAAAAAACTTGTCTCACCTCTCCGATGGATTCCTTTTATAGACGTTACGATTGTTTTCAGATGTTGCGGCTGCCATTTTTCCTAGAAACATTATTTATTATACCATTTCAATGAGATAAAACCGTTTAAGATATCACAAAAGACACTTTGAAACTAATAGATTTATTTTCGAAAATTAGTTTGTTTCGAGGCAAGAACAGAACAGCTATCTTCTTTTCCTGCAGAAAATGAAAAACTTAAACATCAAGGAACGTTCAGTTTTTGAAGGGTTTTGAAAAAAGTTGAAACTTGATATTATTTTGAGTTCTCAAAATACCAAAAAGTTTTTTTTCTCGAATCTAAACAAACAGAAAAGCATTGCTGCTGAAAAACCTGGAGAAAAACCCTCAGTTGAAAGGTCAGGACCACCCACGAGAAAAGTGCAAAAAGATGAGAATGAACTCTATCTTCGTTTTTTTGCACATCAGAGATATTTAATAAAATGTCAACGAAAATGATACAATACGTTTCCTGATAAAAAAATAGAACAAAGAAAATTCATTGAAAAAAGTGGGATGATGACCGACATGATATTATGTTTTTTTTTGTGAGAATAGGGGCCTGTAATCGGGAACTTTATTGGAAAAATGTTAGCAGAAAAAGCTGAACGTGTTGACAAAGTTTCGCATCATCAAAATATACAGCCGCGATTGTTGAATCATGTTAGCACAATGACAACATGTATGGGCACAGAATTTAATTTTTTGGCGTCACAATTAGAGCGAGCTTGCTTCTTCGTATTTTTCCTCAAAACTGACGTATAAAACGAGAAATTGAAATGTTTTTCTTATAGAAAATAGAAAGAAATATTCTCAAGTTATTATAGATTATAATAATCTTTTGATATTCTTAACATTTATGTATCTCTGACTAAAAAAACAAAATTGATTGTAACTTTTCTTCAAAGTTATCAATTTGAAAAAAAAACCAAGATCCTTATTAAATAAAATTGTCAATCGCAGTTCAATCTTATTTTGAAAATTATAAAGTTACAAAATTAACTCCTTCAATTTTGAAATTGAAGAAATATTTCTCCAGAATCTTGAAGGAAAATATGAGACACAATACCTCAAACTCTTTTTTATTTGAAACATTCGAATTTTAGGTAGTTTTAATTTTCTATAGTCAAATTAAAAGGTGAATTATCATCAGTACTAAACTATGATTCCGTTTAGCGGATGAAATTTGGTAAAACTACTGAAAAATATGTGAACTGTGTATAGCAAAAGATAGGAAACGGGTAAAAAATATTTTTTCAGTGGCTAAGAAAAATTTCATTTTGAAAACAATTGAATTACTCTTCTTTCTCGGTCGTTTGAGATCAAAACCTTGTATCTATAAGATCAAAAAATTAATTCTCTTACAAATTTTCTGCAGAACGTTGAAAAAAGTTACTATCTACTTTATTATCAAGAACTACGAAATAATTCCAACGTTTTACAGATAAGAAAACTGTTTGCATAAATTTAATAGTTTGAAACATAAAACGACAAACCGCCACAAATTAGAAGCAAAATAACTATTGGCATCTTTTCGGTCTAGATATTTTCGAAAAAAATTCGAAAATATTTTTTCATATTCGAGAAATATAGAATCTTAATTAAGGTGACTTCGAACATCAAAACATACTAAAAATGAGTATAGAAAAGGGAAAATGAGCTAATTTCAAATACATAAATATAAATACGAAGAATTTCCCCCCGTTCTTCAGGAAAAAATCAATAATGAGAAGAGTGTAAGGAGAGAGAAGAGAGCGGTAGAGAAAGAGCAGCTTTTGCCTTTGTTCTTGAAACTGGCAATAAAACACGATAATAAATAATTTAAACTATTTATTTAGTAAGAAGAAAACGTCCAATTAGAATAAAAAAATAACATTATCACAACTCGGGTGGAGAAAACTCTGGGCAAAGGGTATTTACATAAAACTTTTTTGTCACAACGATTAGAGAAAAATGATTTTTATCACATACGAAACATTTGTTTGAAACTGACTTAGAATTTGAGTTCACTTTAGAGATATTATTACTTAAACTAATAGAAAGTTGAAATTGAAAAAAAATCTAATTATTAGCAACGAAATTGGGGGGAAAGACACTAGACGCTTTTATTGTAAAGGGTTATCTGTTTGGCAAATAAAACGCCTTTTTATATTAAATATTTGTATTGGGAAGTTTAATAGGGAAGAGAAAAAGATCAAAAAAAGACACATCTACTGGCTTGCATTAGGGATATAGAAAAAATACTGGGAGAAAACGAAAAGTTGGCAAAATTACACGTCTTTCAAATAAAACAAGTAAAAAAAAACAAAAGAAAAAGGTCATTCAGCTGTTGAGTTAGGATCAATCATTCTCAAGCGGCAAATCAGCTGATCACACAGAAACTCGGATGTTGGCGAATCATTCGACAATATTGCAAATTCAACATGTGACTTTTGTTCAGGTGGTAATACTGCTACGCCAATTTCAACACCGGTTGGCAGGGAGAGACGTCGCATTTCTAGATAAGATTTATGGTTTATTTTATCACTTGTGAAATTGTCTATCTTACCATGATCTTCGTAGACAAGCTCATTTGTTTCGGAGAATGGGATTTTTAAACTATTCAAACTATTTTTGAGTTCTTCGATAATGTCGGTGAATGGTAAAGATGATACAAAACTCTGAAAGAAAAAAAAACGATTAGTCGAGATTTATTACGTTTGTTTCTTTGTTTTTTTTTCATGTGATATGTGTACTTTGTTGCCATTTCACTACTAAATATATGATCACATGTTTTAATGGTTTGATAAATTAAAACAACAAATAAGAATGTGTGTTACTGTAATTTTGATCTTTGGCACCTTAGCTTTTTGTTGTTGGTAAATAGATTCAACAAGTTCAACTATAGAAACATGAAAACGCGCTAATCGTTTAAAATTGGCACGGTTCATGTTAAATTTTCCCATATTAGCATTTTCCGCCTGGAGTTTGATCTTTTTTCAAACCGGGAAAGGTGGTTTCGTATCAAACATAAAAGCGAGCTTAAAATTATCTTTTTTTTTGGACAACCAAACTTGAAGTATTCAAAGAGAAGTACTGGACCTTAACACTTTATCTTGAAAACTAAAACACAATTTTTCGCTTTTCATACAAACTACTGATTATGATGGTTCTGCACTCATCTACTCGATTTTTCTTATCTATTTCTTTTAAAGTTTTTCTAACAGACCTAGAAGTCAGCCGTTCTTTCAAACATGTAACCGGACTACTCAGAGATTCTTGTACATACTTTGACTTTAAAAAGAAGAGGCGAAGACCTTATTCACGTCCTCACAAAATTTAGGGTTTTTTCTAAGATAAATGATAAATCTTCCGTTATCATCCTTAAATGCTCTTTAAAATTTTAAAGTCAATTTATATGTACATTGCCTTCGTCCCCTATGTTATAAGTGTTTTTTTTTCTAACCCCTTTTCTTTCCATTTTCATTTTCCTATTCAGAAATTATCGTCACGTCATATTTACTTTTCAAATTATAATAAAAATTCCCACAATTATATGTATAGAAATAATTATGAGAATTAAACGACTCACTTTAACTCGATCATCCATACTTCGAGTTGTTTGATCTGGTGTTGATGTGCCAGAAAAAGAAGTTGTTGATGAGAAGCCAATAGCTGTTGCTGGACGTTGACCAAAGACTAACTCTTGTGCCTAAGAAAAAGAAAAAGTGAATGTGCAGTGAGAAAATGAGGATTAGAAAAGAGGTTGATTTTGATGGGCAAGACTTTTTAATCTTCAAGACAGGTCTTGAATATAACCTTCAATGTTTTTTTGTAATATGTTGCTGGTTCGAGACAACTATAGAAACATTGAAAGAAATATAACTGGAAAAATCTCGAATAGCTTTAAATTTTTTTTAATTTAGGGAAATTTGTCTGGTTACTTGAACAATCTTGGTAGGGTCCCTTTAAATCCAGGTTGAATTATTTCGAAAAAAAATGATTTATTGTTCATTTGATAATAAAGAGTACGCGCTCCAGTGAACTAAAATAATCTTACGAGTTTTTTCAACATTTCTATTTTGGTATGAAACTCAAAGTTTGCATTTTTCAAAACTTTTTTATGTTGTTGGAGTGATAGTTTTCAGATAAGTCTAAAATATGATATTTGTTTGCTTTTTTGATTTAAGTTCCAATTTATTAAATCAACCTCTCGTTCAAAAATCAAAGAATGATCAAAGAAGTCGCATTTTTTCGCACACAAAAAAAGCTTCTTCAATCACATGTGCCAAGTACAGTGATCTAAGGAAAAAGTATAATAGAAGTGGGTTGAAACTAACATTCTTTTGAAACATGCTAACTGGGTCAAACGAAGATGCGGATGGTGCAATGTTATGTTGACGATTATATTCATCGGTTATGGATATTTGCGGACATGCCAAAGAACTTCCTTCGTTTGTTGATCTGAATTTCACGTGTTAAAAAGTAGTTGGGTTGACTGGGGTTGTGAAAGGGAAAATATTTTGTTTTTGACAAAAGTGTCCCGCATACTTTTCAGGAAAAAAACATTCTTCGTGAGAGGAATACAGCAAAAAAACGCCAAACTAACTGTGAACAACCATACGAGAGTTCTTTGAACTCTTTGTGCAATTGTTGAAGTTCATTATGACCTTGAAGAGTTTGTTTGAACAATTTTTCAAGATGATTTTGCTGTTGTTGAGAAAGAGTTGGAGATGCCCAACTACTTCTTCTACAAAAAAATACTTTTTTTTCTAACTGAACAGTTGAAAACACTATACCTTTCAGTTGGAGGTGCTTTTGAGTATGGTGTTCGGATATACCTCGGGATCGGATTCTGAATCCCACCGCCCATTTGGTTATTCAGGCAATGCACAGTGTTCCGTTTTCCACCAAATTTGTTGAGATATCTGCAAATTTGTGATTTGATTTTTGTGTATTCTAGTTTCTGAGATTTAAACGTTCACTGACTCATTTGCAGAATTTTTCTTGTATGATTTCAAATGTATATTTTTTCATATTTCTTGATATAAAAATAAACTGATTTGGGTTTTTTGACCCAAAAAATATGATTGTGGTATCAAAGAACGCTAAAACTTTAGTGTTCTTTATCAATACATAGATCACCGGGTACATATTGACTTTGAAGGTTTTTTAGTCTTCCTGGGTCTGCTCTCACCAGTGAATGTACCCTAGTTGAGGTATTTTGAGTTGCTTTAAAATCTATTGAAAACTCTCCAGACAAGTGGCTTATTTTATGGACTACTCACTTTAACAAAAGACTAGATACAAAGAACAAAAAATGATGTCATGATCAAGAGTCACACTACAAATCACAGTTTTATTTTGAACTTTGACTCATGAACTCATTTATGAAAACTGAATATGATTCTTCTGTTTCTAGTTAAATGAAAATAATTAAATACACTATGTTCTATGATAGGTTTCTTCCAAAAAAATTGACAAAAAAGTGTTCTTACGTTTTTATCAATTTTGATTGAAACTTATCGTTTTCGTTCAAAGAGCGAAATATACTTTCTTAGAGGTGAAAATTTTCCAACAAGCTCAAAAATTAAAGCTTTTTTGGAGCTGGAGTTAGCTCGAATTTCATTTTCGGTGAATGCATACGATTTGAACACAAACATTTCCTGTGTTTGCTCTCCGAAATTTCCATGATCTTACTTTTTTCCCTCTTCTTCAACAGTTTCTGGAAAAGCCATAGAGTTGGTTGGCAAATTGGCAAAATGTTGTTGAATATCGAAATTTGTTGGCAACAATGTCTCTCCCGCTGATGCTCGGCGTTCATCTGTAAAATAGAACGTGTCCCTTTCAAAAAAAAATTCCTGAACATAGTTTTTCCTTTACTTTAGTGATGATGATAATAATCGTTATCATTACTATTTTTAGAATATCTATATTTAGAAAAAAACCAACTTTTGGGTACTGGCAACATTTTAGTGTAGTCTGCAATGGCGAATGCTGGATGTAGCAGTGGTGTGCTAAAATCAGCAGCTTGTCCTTCTGGCATAGGTGTGATACCTAACGGCGCGTTTAGGTTGAGATTGTTGAGAAGTGGTGAGGTGAGGGGTATTTGGGCAATGAGATTCGGACTGAGGAGTTGTTCACTGGCGCATAAAGTGTGCCTCCGATTCTCATGCCGATTCTGAGCACCAACATCCAAACCTTGCGCGGCGAGTCCAAACTGCCGATCATGATTGTGTGGTCGTAACGAGGATAGAGGTGAATCGTCGCAGAGATCTGAATTTGATGAATCGTCCGAATCACAATCCGGACTGCTCAAATTCAACTGTGCTAATTGGTGTGCTGATATCGTTGGTGTCAAAGGTTGATCATCAACATTAGCGCGACCACTTAATATTGACCCCCTTGAACCACGACGCGGATAATCATCGCCAGACCCGTCTGATGTCTTTTTCACTTTGTCATGTAATAATTCATATGTCGAAAAGATTGGGCTCTCGAAATCTCGCCGTTTCACAGCCTATAATTACATTTTTTTCATTGTCACATTATTTTATTACACATAATAATAGCATGTATGTATGTGTACATACAATATGAATAATTCATTTTGAACTCACATCACAAATCTGATCTTCGGCCCAACGACCATGTTGTTGCATAAAAAGCATGATGGTTGGGTTGAGTTTCGTGGTTTGTTGACGGATATCATATGAACTAGATGGTATGGCCTCCAATAGTTGTGAGGTCAGAGAGGGTCGAGATTCATCATGACCAGACATCCATCTGAAAAAAACCGGTTATCATAGTTCGTAATGTTTACAGTGATGATTTTTCTGATCATTGTAAATAAAAATAAAATAACTTTGCATAAAGGGACTTTACATCTTAGTTTTTCTAATGTCAAAACCAATTTTTGAAGGTCAACCTTCAAAAACCGCCTGGCAACTTTTTTCCTTTTTTTCCCAAATAAAGAAAAAAACTAGCATAATCTGAAAACATTTATTTCGATTAAACTTTCCTTTGCCAAAGGTCATTGTGGTTTTTCCTTTCAGAAAATGATCCGAGAAGGTTTCTATGACAATTGGCTGGATTTTAAAGTTCAACGATCCTTGAAATGGCTCACAGTGACAAAAAAACAGTATTGATTTTTGGATTATTGTAATTGCCATATGAATTCGATTAGGTCGATTAAATGATGTTTGTTTTCATTTTGACCGGATAATTACACTTAGAGATTATCAATTACATTTTTGGTAGGGTTTCTTGTAGGGTTTCATAGTTCATAGATTCAGAAAATGGCGTTTAAGGTCAGAGACCTTTCTTTCGATAATATTAAAACTCAAGGAAATAACAAATTGTTTTTTACAAATTCAAAAAAAGGGTAACGATTTTTGTAGTTTTTTTTTCTTCGAATAGTTACAATTTTCATAGATTACTGTAAAATATAAAATATAAAAAACCCAACAACACTACAAATTTATCCCTATTTTATACGTGCATTTTAAAAACCAACCCCATCTTTTAAAAACCACTGACACCTGATCTTGAAACAGTTGTGGTTTTCACATTCTTGCTGTTGTTAAAACAAAGAACATATCAATTTTTCAAAAAATAAAAAAAAACTAACCTGTGTTGTAAAACATTTTGAATACTATACCGTTTTGTTGGATTTAGAACCAGCATTTTTCGAATAAAATCAGCGCATTCTAAAAAATAACAAAAATTTATCATAGGTTAAGTTTGGAAATGAGAAAAACTTACCGACTGATACCCAGTAGGGAATTTTGACCTGTCCGGAAAGTACACTTCTTTTGAGCTTGTTGACTGAGTCACTGGGAAATGGGAATCCACCAGTCACTAATATATACAATAAAACACCCATTGACCAAATATCGGCTTTCATACCATCATAACTTTTACCAAGAAGTAATTCTGGTGCAGCGTATGGTGGTGAGCCACACCAGGTGTTAAGAAGGTTATCGGGTTCTTGAAAATTTGAGAAACCAAAATCAATAAGCTTGATTTCCGAATCTTTTCCTAGTAATATGTTTTCCGCTTTTAGATCTCGATGTACAATTCCTCTCGAATGCAGGTATTGTACAGCGGACGCCGTTTGAGCAAACCATTTTCGAGCAACATTCTCCGGAACTCTTCCCTTTTCGATCAATGTCTCATACAACTCGCCCCCACTACAGTATTCGGTGACAATAAAAATCATCCGATCATGTCTCATAATCTGTAAACAAGAAAAGTTAATGGAAAGTGCGTCATTCGAGGATTTATTTTATCCAGAGGGTATTATTTATTGTATTATTTCATATTATATATTATAATCTAATTTGTTTTTTTCATCTTCTTTCTCTTTTTTTTAGGTCTGTTGTTGTTGAAAGACAAGAAAAAAAGAAATCTTACAATATGGTTGTTATCATTCTCTACCCGCTGGGGGTCGAAATACAACAAAAAAAAATCAACCGATCAACAAACGTACTTCATAAGACTTGACAATATGCGGATGATCGATGGTTTTCAAAATTTGAACTTCCCTCTCAATCTTCACCAAGTTGTCTTTATCCAACTTTGAAACATCGATACTTTTTATTGCTACCTGGAATCAATTTTCTCTTTAAATATTATTTTTATTATGAAAATCACCTTAGTCTTGGCGATCCGATGGCGTCCAATGCGAACTGTGGCAAAATTACCGCGACCGATAACGCGACCCACATCATAGAGACCAATCTGAAACCGGGATCAAATTATTTGGTTGGAAATTCTAAACTTTTCTTGACAAGGGGGAAAGGAAATTTGATATTTTTGTGAGAAACAAAAATGTACACCGGATGTGGGAAGTGGATTTGGTTGAAGCGATGATCAGAATCATACGTTTTTGAAAATTTTTATTTTGCGTGCGCAATACTTTTTTAAAAAACAGTTCAGCGTACTCTACTTCAGAAATAAAACATGATTTTGAAATATTACTAGACATGAATATTTAATAAACGAGTGCAAAAAATTTAATATTTAACTAGCTAAGACCGAATTTATTTTTTTTTATTTTTGATATTTTTCGGTATTCAAATTCAAAAATTTTTAATTTCAACTTGAAAAAAACCATCATCATCATGAAAAAAAACTCTGATCAAGTTACGTCACATCTTCTTTCCCGCGAGAAAACAGAATATGAAAAATAGACAATGCATAAAATCATAACTCACCTTCTCAAGGCTGACCCGCCTTGGCGCAGCCATTTAAAAAACGAATAAAACCAGCCGTTTGCTTTGTGTGTGGTCGTCTTAGTTAATTATATGTTTGAATAAATTCGCAATTAGATCAACGGCCGGGGAAAAAACACACACCCACACACACAAAAATAATTGCAACAACCGCAATTTTTGGGACGAATGAACTAAGAAGCTCTGCCTTTGGACGGCGCGAAGGGAAAAACGGCAAGAATGAGAAAAAGAATATGATGATTATGCGTGTGATGACGAGTTGAACGTCTTCTCCTTCGTAGTCGTCGTCGTTGCCGTCGGCTGAATGGAAAAGATGCGGACTGGCTGACTGGCTGACGAGATAGTGTCAAGTTAAAACGGCGAGAGAGAGTGCATTATTTTTTTTCTCTTTCTTCTCTTTCTCCCCTCTCTTCTTTTTCTTATATTTTTCGGCGTTGCGTATGCGGCGCGGTCTCTCACTCACTTCGCTTTTTTCTATTTGATGTCTGCTTTGCTTGCTTTTCTGACTAATATACAGTTTTTTTCAATGTTCGATGCAAAAAAGCAACAGTTTGAAACAATGAATTTTTACTCAACAAAACAAGAAACAAAAAAATATAAGAATCATTAAAAAGATAAACATAAAGCCGTATTAAAGAGGTATGTAACATACAATTCAAATAAATTGAGATTCAAGTGAGATAGTACAATAAATTTAAAACTTATGAATTGGACAGATGAACACCGAAATCAGGTAGAAGACACGCATCGTTTTATGGAAGGACAATGAAAATTATAGAGGCACATTTCATTAATTATTCACCTTTGTAAAGAACCCATAAACGAGGACTTTCAATATGACCTGGAAAAGAAATCGTGAAAAAAAAATAACAAAAAATAAATGAACTTACCTGTAAGATGATCAGACGCCAAATATCCACCATGAACTGCTAGAGTGTGATGTTTGAGATCGCAATATTCAGTCACTTTCTCCTGACAAATTGAGCAAACGTAACCGTGCTCATTCTTTGTATGTTCCTGAAAAATAGGAGGAATTACTGTAGAAATGACAAAATTTTGATTATATTATGCCAAAAACAATGACGTTCGTAATTTTTTTGTAGGATATTAGAAAAACAAAATAACGAATCCACATTCTTCTAAAAATGGGATGTATATTTTTGTGTTGACAATTTTTTTGCTGAAAATAACACAGATAAAAAAACAGTTCAACTAACCTCCATTTGTATGTATCGATTTGCGCGATAATCACAAACTTTGCATTCAAACTTGATAATTCCGGTATGAGTTCTTTCGTGGGTCATAACACCAACTTCGCTGATAAAAATCTCCTCACAAAAATGACATTGATAGGTCTTCGTGAACACGTGTGCCATTTTCTTGTGTTTTCGCAATTTTCTTGGCGTCAAAAATTTCATATTACAAAACGAGCATTTGAAACCAGAGTTGGCGCCACGATGAAACTTTTTGCGATGGTTCAAAAGTCGAATATCTGTGCAGAGATTTCGAATCGGTGTACATTCGAAGCAGACATATGTCAATTCACATTCGTGCGTTTTCATTTCCTCGTCATTTTCAAGGCATTTGTAGCAATTTGTGCACTGTTGGAATTCCATCATCTCTTCGTGCTTTTTGGAGAAATGCTTCTTGAGTGAGAACTCATTTCGGAAACGTTTGTCACAGAATGGGCATTGTGGTGAGATCTTCTTTTTGTATGGTCGTTTGACATGCTTGATTCGACCATAATTATCGAAAATTGGAACAACTCCTCCGTTGTTTTCGCCAGGCAGCGGAATTCTGAAAAAAATTTACTATGAGGTTATGTGAAATGGTTTACTATTTGAGATTAAATTTTCCCTTCAAAAATGTCAGTTATTTTTGTTACTGGATCCATATTTGAGATTTCAATTAACTTTATTTATTTTTACGAATTTGAGTTCTTAGTTTTGCCAAAGTATGCCAAATTTATAAAAGATTATTGAAGCACACCATGTATTCGGTCGGATACTAAAATATTCTAAAATCTAGCTATATCTAGAAAAATAGCCAGAGCATTGGCTTACGTTTACAGAACTTATTTGAATATATTTTTCATTAAAAATTTCCATTGTTACTAGACTTAGTACTACTACTACTATAAATCTATATCAGGTGCCCATGAAAAACCGAATTTTTTGTATGTAAACACCTTAAATTCAAAAATCTAGCTAGTTTTTGTTTCAATGACACATCTCACTAAACTTTTCCTGATGCTAAATTAACAACACAAGTTTTGTTCAATCACTGATATTGAGAAGAAGACGTGTGATTTCAGAATGGGAAAAATTGATGGATTTTTTCCTTTTTTTTTAGGTTATTTGAAAATAAAAATAAGATACAATTGCCTCTGAAAGCACCGAAAGTTCATGGTAGTGCGTTTACTGGAGATCTAGATCAGGCTCTATTCACATTTATTCGTGAAAATGATTATGGTCAAGCAAATCATCACTTTAAGTTTAGTAAAATGGACATTTTATGTATATTTCCGACATTCACAGGGTAGGAATTAAGCTGAAGACCTCAGTTTAATTATTTTCTACTCAAAACTTTTTTTTTTCAAATCAATTAAAAAACTCACGTATCAGTCATCATATCATTGAGGTCATCCACCTGGTTCTCAGGAGGAATAAATCCTCCTGTCTGAATTTCTTCAATCCTGTTGGCCTCCATCTCTTCGAGTCGTTGGAGTTCGACCTCTTCTTCTTGTTCTCGAATATATTCCTCATAATCAGCTGGATGTTTATCACGCAAGTGTCGCTCATAAATATTTTTCTCGATGAATCGATTTTTACACCTTTTACATCGAATCATCTTCTGTCTGACCAACTTTCGAACCACTCGAACATCAGTGGGAACATTGGGAAGAAGCGGGAGATCGAATCCATCCTGCTGATCAGCTAGGACCAAAGTTTGTTGAACTTCTGCTATTCTACATAACGGCAATTTTTCATCGGGTCGGATTGGATGACCATATTCATCAAGAACATAGCGGTGTTTTCTCTCTGTTCCATTTTGCTTTTGTTCATTTCGCAATTTTTCCAACGTTTGGGCTAAAAGTGAAAATTGCATCATTTTGCCTAAAAATTTCGAAATTCTTACCAATTCCAGTGAGATGGGTAGGTTTTTCTTGCTCTTCGACATCACCATCGTATTTAGATTCAACTTTGCCATCGATTCTGTCCAAAATTGCTTCGAAAGATGTGGCGACGCTAAAACAGTACGATTAAAAAAAAGTCCATTCAAATATAAGTTAAATAAATAGGAAAACGGCGCGTGGAACCGTCGAAAAAGTGTTAAAAAATGGTACTAGTTTCAGTTTTATGTTTTTATTATTATTATACAGCAGCAAATCATATAGGTACCCGCTTATCCAATTTGATGAGAGAAAGAAAGAAAAATATCTGAAGTAAGTTGAATCTAGTGATGTTCCTCAAGAAATCCATCACAGACTTACTCAAGTTGTTGTTTATAACCTTCAGTTACAAACAAATTATGCGATAAATAGTACCCATTTCCTTGACCATTCTCCAACTTGTAGTCCTAAAATTTATATTGAAAGTTAGGTTAATTTCAAAAGAAAAAACTCACTTTCTTTGGTGGCAACGGCCCAATTGGATGTAGAAATGAAGTGTTGCCCATTCCGTTTCCCGATGGCTCGGTGGACATTGACAAATGTGCTGAAATAAGTATGCGTTAATCCGAATAAAAGGCGCGATAATGGGAGAAAACAATTTCGAAGCTCACGCGACGCATACGCGCGCGTTGTTTGAATAACGTCCCTGTGAGATTGCAATGGGGCAGAGTTGCTGGTGTGTATTATTCACTTTATTTGCTTTGTAGAATGAGAAAGCTTTATATCATTTTGGACTTTTAAGAGCATGGGAAGAATGATTATTTACAACAAAAAAAATATTATTTGTTTATAATGAATATAAAAGTATTTTTTTCATACAAAATTCATAACAAAAATATTTTTTTTCATTATTGAAAAGGGGTTTTAGAAATAAATTCGTTGAATTGAAACATAAAATTTAAAATAAGACTAGGGAAAAATAGTTTGATGTTTTTAGATGTTCGGAATTTTAGGATTATAATTTCCAAGTAACTTTTTTACAAAAAATTCCAGACAAGAAAAATTAAGAGTTTTGGAACCAAATTGCAGGAAGAAATCACTTGGTTTTAATCCGAAAAAAAATTTGTGGTTGTTAAATGGAAAAAATACACTATCAAATTTTCAACAAATTATTTTCTCGACCTACAGATGAAATTTCGCAAAAAAAAAGTCAAAGGTTATATAATCTCAAAAAATGTATTTGAAGAAGAACTAGAAGAGAAACCATTCATACAAAGAAAAAAAACAGCAATGATGATATATATTCACGATCAATAGTAATAGTTGTGGCCAAGCGCATGGGAAAAATAATAAACATTTGAGGACGCTTTTTGGGAAGGTGATGCAATTTGCAACAGGTGCCAATGCTCTCTCCTCACCTGGGACAATAATATGAACATATGGAAAAATAGCATACTAATACATATAATATTAATAATGTTGCGGGGTTTAGGTGGAATATGACTTGGAGAATCATGAGATTTGCAAGAAATCAGCTAGGGATTTGAAATATCCCGCCAAATTTTAATTTATTCAGAAAATTGATCCAGTGCTTCGAAACTTTATGAATCATTTTTGAGTTCTAAGAAGTTAACCAGTTTTGAGACTGAACAAGAGTTTCCAAAATACTTGATTTCTTGAGATACAGTTTATCTAATTTTGGACTTGCAATTCTTTGAAAAATGTAAAATAGTTCGAATTTATTTTGAAGTAAAGGAATTTTGAAAAACAATTAAAAAAATTTCCATAAAAAACTAAAAAACCTTGTATTGAAATTATCCGTTCTTCTCTGCGCATTGTATTTCACTAAAAATTTTATTTTACCTTGTGACCTCACGTTTTCGAAGTATAGAGTGAAATTGAAGTATAGAGCAGAAAATACATTTGAAAAAATATACCAGAGCTTTCCAAAAAACTCCGTATGATAAAAAATGTTTGGAAATTTGAAAATGAACATTTGGAAGGGCGTGCCTACCGAATTCAATTAAAATTTGGTCAATCTGTGATTCAAAAACCTTTTTTAATAGGATCAAAGTTAAACTTAAAACACGCGAAGATTGAAAAATAGTGATTCTTC
This sequence comes from Caenorhabditis sp. 38 MB-2015, assembly GCA_900536415.3. NCBI lineage: Eukaryota > Metazoa > Nematoda > Chromadorea > Rhabditida > Rhabditidae > Caenorhabditis > Caenorhabditis quiockensis. Next base: position 61,815 of record LR551197.1, read on the forward strand.
TTTGATATATCAGAAAAAGCTTTAGATTTTTATCCGTTGAATTTGATTTATTCCGTTTTATACCATATAAATGTGCTAAATTATGAAGGTTTGGATGAAATAGATTTCGTTGTTTCTTTGAAAAAAACACACATATCGTAACACTCTGTACCTAAACTATAGAGTCCTCTGTATGTACATAAACTACAGATTCCTCTATCTAAACCACGGATTGAAAAAATCCTTTTGAAAACAAGCTTTTCAAAAACCTGTTGTCTCTTGTTTTTACTTACTATTTCGTCTGATAAATCAAACAATGTCTTATATAGAAAATCAGAACAGACAATAATAGATGATCAGTTTTCTCCTGGATTTCAAAACACCCTGAAGCTAAAAATCGATACCAGAAAAAATCGGCAAAACCTATTGCAAATTGAAGTTAAAATTAGGATCCCAAAATATGAAATCACAATATTTTAAGCGAAATCATTTTCAGCCATTTGAATTTCACATGGGAAATCAATTTTGAATTACCTCCTCAGCAGACGTTTCAAAAAGATGAATATTTTTATTTTTTACGTGAACTTTTTTCTCTCGACCTCCCTGTTTTTCAAAAAAAAAGTCGTCAATTAAAATGTACGTGGCTAGCGTGTTGACACATTTTGCTAGGAATGATAGGAGAAGAATTTTTAAACTGATTTTCGCCGTTTTTCGTTTATTTGACTCAAACTCAGCCATTTTTGAACTTTTCGCTATAATTTTTTTGTCAGTAATAGAGAACATGTCATACTTCCAGTATTTGTTATTGCTGATCATGGATACAGACATGCCTTTTAGCTTCAGGGGTTGCTTTAAATATATTTTCATCTGAATACAGAACATTTTGTGTCGTGGAAGCCACGAGAGAGTTTCAACAGAATTTTGTTTTGAAAACTAAATTCTGAGAAAACACAAATAAATCCAAGCGATTCAGAAGTTCTCAGATTTTCAGTTTTTTTTACCAAGTGTCAGTTTTATGCAATACAGTGCATCTTAAATTGGATCTGTGAAATTATGAAAAAAAAAATTATTTGTGTTATAGTGTGAAATTTCAATTTTTTCAAGCTTAACTTTTAAGATAAGTTACAGGTAAGAATGTTGTGAAAACAGGGATAACATAACAAAACTGTGAAGACAGATTATTCTTGACAAATACTAATTCGAATTTTGAACTTGCCCGTCCATGTTTGAAAGAGCAAAAAAAAACTCAAATTTATAGGATAGATGGCATTTCACGGTTTGGAATTGTACAAAACATCCAAACCGTGGAATTGGAATTAATCCGTTTTATATCATATAAATGTGCTAAATTATGAAGGTTTGGATGAAATAGATTTCGTTGTTTCTCTGAAAAAAACACACATATTTATTACGAAATTTTTGCTCCGCCCATTTTGTTCACATAACATAACACATGGTGTACACCAGTTGTGTGTCGGTTGTGTTGTTTGGTTGGGGTATATATATGAAATGCAATTATACATGTTTGTTCACCCGAACAGTCGGGTGTAACACTCTGTACATAAACTACAGATTCCTCTTGTACATAAACTACAAGTTCCTCTATCTAAACTAGAGATTGAAAAAATCCTTTTGAAAATTAGCTTTTCAAAAACCTGTTGACAAAGAGAAGCCTGAAAACTAGACTAAACTGTGAATTTGCAATATCATATGTCTTATTCAGTTTTTTATTCCTTTTGCTCCGAGATATTTCAATCTATAAATGCCTGATCCTCTTGTTTTTATTCAATATTTCGTCTGATATATCAAACAGTGTCTTTTTGCAAAAGGAATAGAACATCAAAATAGACAATAATATACTAAATTCTGAGAAAACACAAATAAATACAAGCGATTCAAAAGTTATCATATTTTCAGTTTTTTCTACCAAATGTCAGTTTTATGTGATACAGTATGTTTTAAATTGGATCTGAGAAATTATTTGAAAACAAATTATTTGTGTTATAGTTTGAATTTTAAATTTTTTCAAGGTTAGCTTTTAAAATAAGTTTCTTTTAGGTTTGGAATTTTACAAAACATCCAAACCGTGGAATTAGAATTCTTCCTAAACTAAATTCACAAAATCTCCTACAATTTTCTGTTCTCGAGAGGCTGAGTCATGTATCAAATACTGACTTATGATTTCAGAATTTTTGAGAAATGATACAATTCTGATTGTTTTAGAAACACAAGAATTATATAAAACAGTTGGACTTCTCGACAATCTCAAAAAAATCACATAAGTTCATCCAAAAAAAATTCTAAAAATGACCATTTTTCTCACCTTCTGACCCAACAAATGACAGAATAAAAACATTTTTCTCAATGTATAGAGTACATGCCAAAAGTATTTGAAAATTTGTTTTTGATGAAATGTGGCTGGGAATTCGAAAATAAACATTTGGGAGAGTGTGTGTATCATGTTCAATAAAATCATAGTTCAAATGTGTGTTACTAAAGGTTAAATTTTATTTGCGTTAATTACCGACTAGAACCGTTTGTGACTAGAAGGAATATCAAAAAAGAGAAAGATCTTATTGAATAAAGAACATATATAAGTTTTCAAACATTTATTAAATCAAAGCTTTAGTTAATCCTTAAAAAATTTGAAATGTACTTCATGGACTGATCGAACGAAAAAGTTTCAAAACAAATATCATTGTAACAAACAAAAAGTCACATTTTCAATAAACTAAGAAATAACACCAAGAAGAAATCAGTCAGTCTTAATACTAAACAATATTGAATTTAATGAATACTTATTTTTGACATAATGAAATGTATCTATATATTGTTAACTTGTGATTTAAAACTTTAGTGAAATGATCTAAAAAAAAGATTTCGTAACACATGGTTAATTCTCTCAAAAGCTTCAAAAAATGTATGCGGGTTCATAAGACTTTACTGAAGTACTTTTCTCACCTTCCGATATAACAAAAGAGAAAAATCCTTTGTTCTCGATGTATAGAGTATTCAGAAAATACGTTTTGGAGAAAATAGGTTAAACGTATAAAAAAAACATTTTTCAATGAAAATGATTTGAAAATAAACATTTGTATTGATTTCAATCAAATCATATTTCAAATGTGTGCGTTCATAACAATTATCTGCGTTAATTTATATATATATATATATATATAGAACCTTTTATGATCAGCATGAGTATCAAAACAGATATAATCTTTCTTAAATCGGCGTTCTCTATTTTCAAGCTTCAGTTAACTCTGTGAAAATTTGAAATGTATTTCATAACATATTAAACAAAACAGTTTCAAAACAAATATCATTATAACAAGTCACTTCGTTCTAAAACGAATCAACTTTTCAATAAATATGAAGAAAATACTTTTAATTCCATCCTGTGCCAAACAAAACAGTTCAGAAACAAAATTCATTGTACCAGACAAAATACATCACCCTTTCAATAAATTAAGAATAAACACCAAGAAAATTGGCGACAGTTTAATGACTGTAATTGAAAATCTAATTTTTAGTTATAATCCATGTTCCTCCACCATACGGTAACAAAGAAGCAGAAACTCTAGCATCTTGTTTGATACGAATGTTCATATTTCGAATGACTCGATCATCATTTGTCATATAATCGATTGGTGACATCACACCACCTGAGTTCAACGCCTGATTGATAATAAGTAGTCCACCACTTCTCAAAAGTCGGATAGAATGCTCGTAATTGTCCAAGTAATTCTCCCTTTTGAAGTCGTCCAAAAATACAAAATCAAATGTATTTGGCTCATTAGCTGCTAGTCTAGGCAAGCTTTTTTCGATACTTTCAGAAGTTCGAATTTGGATTCGTGACATTTGAGCGGTTGTCAATTTTTTGGCGTGTTTTTGTCCAACTTTCTCCCAGAAAATGGCATAGGCTGGGTGTTCTAATGCAACAACAATGCCTCGGGAATCTACACGTTCTGCAATTCCAAGAAGTCCGATACCAGTGAAGACACCTGGAATAAAAATAGTTTATCAGAGTTTTCTTCTTTCTAAGATATTAAATGCATGTTTTGGTAAGGTTTCACTCACCCACAACCAAACATCTGGATGGTCTATACAATGACATCAGAGTTTGAACCAATTGTATAGTTTCCGGTGTAACCGACTGTTGCCATGTAATATGTACAGGGAACACAGTTGTTTGTGTTTCTTTCAACAAATCTTGTATCGAATCATCAATCATTGTCGAATGACTATAACAATATTGGAAGAGCGGATCGGAAGTTTCGAAACTTCGCAGTTTAATTGAACATCGTTGATCGGGTTGACATGTGTCATATTTGTTCATGAGCGGCGAGGAAGTGACCACTATTTTCTCGTTGATCGGTGGTCGCGTGAATTTTCGAGCCTGAGATTGTTGATTTTGGAAATGTTTTTGGAGATCATGTATTTTTGAACTGTGTGTAAATAAGACCAAAAAAACACAAATATGTCTAAATCAAATGATAAAATGAATCTTACTCAAACTTTTTTGATGATTGTAACCATAGTTGAACATTTTTCAATTATCAAAAAAAAATTCTGGAAGCCATCAGATGTTGAATTCAAGCTCACAAACAGAATTTATATGAATTGATAACTGTTTGAACACAAAATCAGATTCATAGACATATTTTCGAAAAAAAAGGTTAAATTTCAATCTATATCACGCGGCCTCATTGAAAATCAAAGTTTTCAGAAAATTACTTCATATTCAGTTTTTACGAGTTCACTGCTTTACAATTAGAATCTTTTTTAAAGTAATTAAGTTAAGAGAAAAATCGAAATTACAGTTCCCCGCAGCAATTTTGTATTACAAAAGGACACACAAGCTTAAAAAAATATTCGAAAGGTCAGGTTTTTCCTTGAATAAACAATAGCCTTTTGGGAAAAGTTTGTTTATGTTTTAAAAAATCACCAGTACCGACTTTAAATTTTTTTTTTTCATAAATAAGAGTACACCCTGAATTACAGAAATATTCCCAAAATCTCACCTTGATAATGAACGGAATTGGTGCTGTGACAGATGAAGTTTCGATTTCTGTTGTAGTTGTTGGCTCTGTTGTTGTTGTGGGTACTGTAGTAGTTGTAGTTGTAGTTGTGGTTGTTGTTGTTGTTGTTGTTGGCACTGTAGTTGTTGTTATTTCCGGAGTATCTGTTGTATAGAAAACTTGTGTTGTATGCTCCGGGATAATTGCTGGTGTTATTTTTTTCCAGACATTTGATGGTTTGATGAAAGTTGCTGTGGTGGGATACTCCGGAGCAATTCTATAAAATGATAATTTTTCTAGTGAGATTTTTTTTGATAAACATACTCTGTTGCAGTTGTTGGTGTGACTGGTCTCACTGTGGTTGGCCAAACTGGATAAGTTGATTTTGTGAACAGATTGCCTTTTGAGGTAGTGCTCTCAGTTTTCTGAACATTTGGTGCAAAAGTGGCATACTTTGTCGTAAAACTGCGGAGTTCTTCAGGAATTTCAGCTGTTGTCGTTGATGTTGTTGGAATTTTTGATGTCTTGATGAACTTCACAATCAACGGTTCGGTAGTTGTGCTGAACCGGAATTTCGGTCGAGGATCGTGAGTTGTTGTCAAATCAGGAAGTGCTGTGCTAGTTGTCATATAAATTGATGGAATTGTATATGGTTCAGGTGGAGAAACTGGGATGATTTGAGGCATCGGCCGCTCCACTGGTATGATTTTTGGGAGAACTCTCTTGGTTGAAGATTTGGTAGGCGCGGCGGTTGTAAGATTGAATATTTCTCGAAGATTTGAAGCCAAACTCATTTTTTCCTCATCAGCAAAAGATGAAGAGATAAAATTGCCAATTCCATTGAACAACTCTCTTCCGAACTCGAAAATTGCGTTTGATTCCGGCTCATTGAAGTCTGGACCACCGAAAGCGCTCTGTTTCAAAGTCTCAAACATAGATCCAAGATTAGCCTGCAAAAGAAAACAAAAATATGAATATAGCTCAGTTAACTTACAAATGGTAACCATAAAAAAGCATGTGAAACATTTACCAAAGTCAAAAAATAAAATAGAAGTCTCATCTCGATACCAAATAAGCGAATAAGTGCGACTAAGAAGATATGTTTGTAAATGAATGAATGTGTGTGTGTGTGTCAAAAAATCCTGATCTTGAGCTCATCGCCTTTTTGACAGCTCAACGTGACATGAAGAAAGTGTGCATATAATAAGGAGAGTGACCTCTGTCCACATACACACGAATCGCTGGCGTTGAGAAAAAAAAACATTCTAAATGTATCGGATTACAGTAAAGTACAATGCGGGATTTTTGTGCTTTACAGAAAAAAGTTCAAAACACTGTTTTATGTTGTCCGTGACTTTTAGTATTTACTTCGACAAAGGTCATTTTTCCGAAAATGTGTTTCTTTTTATGAGTGGATCTGTCTAATGAAGGCTGATCTTGAAGTTTGATACTAAACTATCCCACTCAAAGAAATTGAGGTTTTCATTTTAGAATTAAGACTGTTAGGGTAAGAAACAAACAGGGATCAATAACTTATTCAAGTTGACCTTCAGCATAGAAGTGAATTTAGAGAAAAAACACATAGTGTTCGAAATAGTTTAATTGGAACTTGTTTGAGAAGAAACTCACATTTTTACGATATAAAACTTATCAGCTATTCATATTTATAATATTTCAACAATAAATTATTTAATAAAAAAACAGTCCAATAGGAAGCTAGGCTGCATAGAATTAATTTAAAATACAAATTTCAAGCTATAATACTATCTCGTTTATTAAAAAAAATCGAAAAAAATAAAAGGTTTCCGAAAAAAACATAAACAAGGTTGTTAGATGTGATATTTTGAAGATGAATTGGAAAAATTCCAAAATCTAAGCTCTGCACCATATAATTTCGTAGTTTTATGTTGTAATTTACTTTTACCTTTACCAGAATTCAAACATATAATTATTTTTTTGTTTTTCACATATTTTTTCGTATTGCACATTTTCCACCCCTAAAATTTGTTTCGTATATGTATCGTATAGTCGTATATGTACCCGCACTATCTAAAAGCATATCATAATACCTTTTAACAAACTGACTACAATTTTTCGGAGAGTACAAAAAATCCGAATTACTTTTTGATATATTTCATTAATCCTTTCTTGTTTATTATTTAAAATTTTGTACTACTAGCAAAGCAGATGTATATTCTTAGTCAATAGGATAATTGTTTTATTCGAAAATATTTTTGACTAGTATAGGTGAAATGCTCATAACAGATCTTGATATTTCTCAAAGAGTGAGTTTTCGAAAACTATTCTGAAAATGCTTGATTTACAGAAAATGTGTTTTAGTATCGAATGCGAATACAAAAAATATATCACCAACTTCGTGAGTTATTTTTTTAGGCTTTGAAAAGTCATCATTCTCAGAAACAGTTCCCACACATGATAGATTCGCGAATGAATGTTCCAGTCGCAACTTTAGTTGAACGGGACTATGAAATGCTGATCTGTTCTTTGACAGAGCAACCAATCGAATGCTTCGAAGTAAGCATTTTTTTTAATTGCTATCCCTAAGAGAATTATTTCAGGAAATATACCATATGCATCTAGCAAACCTTGTCAAGATGGCGTTTTTCTACAATACTATTAAAGATGAATCAAGATCAGAATTACTCTCAGAACTTGAACAATAATCTTTGAATCAATGTTTGTATATAGTATATCTTTTTGAAAATTTTCAAGGGAATATTTTCAGAGGAATATGGACTTTTCTGACGAGATACATGTAATTTTATAAGTTTTGAAGCGCTTAACAAGAACCCGTGATCTCTTCTTGTCAAATGATTTCATGAAGCTTAACATCAAGCTATGAAGTTTGCTCAAAAAAAGTAAACTCACAGATGTATCGTCAAAAAATTCCATGTTTTCTTGAAACCATTCCCTTTTCAGGAACCGAACGATTAATGTTTTCATATTTTCTTTATTTTGGCATGAAATAAATTGTTTAATTATGAGAAAGTCCTGAAGCATCATAAAGAAATATCACCTGATTTAGTTTCCTCAATATTTGATTGATGAATTTTTCGATAATTTCTTGATTCTGGTTCAACAGCAAATAGTAATGACATTCAAAAGGTCAAAGTCACGTAATGGATAAAAACGTGAACCTTTTTCTGAAGCTTCAATAAAACACTATAACGCGCGTTTCATTATGAAACTTTCAAAAAACTGGTGGTTTCTTTTTTAATCTCACTGATAGCATATTATTCCTGCTCAGTCACGAGAAAAATGCAAATCTAAAACCCTTTCCCCTTTATTATATTCTTATATCAAAAAAAAAGATAAACAAAAAGAGTACATATCTTCTATGAGTACGAAAAACAAAGTAGATTGTAATTAGTTTGTGATATTTGTCATCAAAACAATAATTTTGAATTTCTGCATATGTGTAATCACTAGCAACGGAGAAGTATATATATTCGCTAGGTTGACTATTATTTTCATTCGAAAGTATTTTCGACTCTACTAGGAAATGTATATGAAAGATCTCACTTATTCTCAAAAAGTAGGTTTTTAGAAAGCTATTTTAAAATTGAAACCAATATCTTACAGAGATCTTATTTAGCCATTGAAATGGAATATAGAAAGTATGTCATAATCTCAGTGAGTTGTTTATTTTTTGCTTTGTGAATTCATCAATTTTAGAAACTGTTTCCACAAATTATGGATGCACAAACAAATGTGCCAATCGCAACTGTGATCGAACGAAATTATCTATCATTGATTCTCTCTTTGACATTCCAACCAATCGAACGCTTCGACGTATGTCATTCATTCTAACGTTTTTTCTATAAGAATTGTTTTAGGAAATATTTCAAATTCATCTAGCAGTAATTGTGCGTACCTCTTTTCTCTTCAGTTCCGTCGGAGATTCATACAAATCATACAGACTCTTACAAGAAGCTCTCACTGAAGACTGATGTTTTTTCTTTGTTAATCAGAGTATTATATATTTAGGGGAAGATTTGTAACATTAATAAATTATCACACTTGAAAAAAACGATGTTAGAAAATAAAATTTCATTTAGTTTCCATACTCCGTAGCTATCCAACCAGCTGTGTTCTAAGTCTTCGAATATTTCAAATATACACGGTCAGTCAATGTGAATGATTATTTTAATGAGTTTCTTGTGAAAAATAGTTTTTTTTTGCAATCGAATGAACAAGATGCCTAAAACGTTCATTAACAGAAAACCATACACACAAAAAGAATAGAATCATCGATTGAAAACTACATTTTTGTTGTACCGCGCTTGTTCTCTTTCTATGTTTCTTTGTGCTGAAAAAACAACATTGTTCCATTTCACGTATCGTTTTTTTTGGTTGGGTTTGGTACGTTTTGGCAGGATGGAACAATTGGTGACAAAATGTGTTGAACATGGCAAATATGTACATAGTTTAGTTTTAAGGCGTAGGGCATCGCCAAGATTATAATGTGATATTTCAGAGATTTTTTTTAAAATAGAGCTACTGGAAAATGTTTTTATCCAATTGCGGAATTAAGAATCTGGCAACATAGAATACCAAGATCGAATCTTGGTAAACGAAGACCCTGTTAAAAATAACGTCATATGATAACGGCAGAGCGAAAACGGGAATTTTTTTGAGTCGGTGTCTCATAATATATCTCAAGACGCTGCTTTTTTTCCTCGCATGTTTATCAAGAAAAAAGAGTTTTCTCTTTCGTTTTTCCCTTTTTTTCAAATAGTCAATATAGGCACATACTCAATGCATAGTATACCAATATTAAGAGACTATCCCAACTTTGCATGAAACGTTGTCATCAGATCTTGCAACTTTGAAAAATTGTTTTTTCCTTTTCAAATCATGACATAAATGAAAGATGAAAAAAAGTAGCCAGGTATTGACGAAATGGAACTTTGAGAAGATTAAATTGTAAATAAAATTTGTCATTTATTCAATTACTATTACTAAAACCGCACAGTACAAATGTTACATTTTTATTTGACGAGGACGAGGAGTTCAATGAAGAGCAGACTGAAATTTTTAAACACAATTATATATAATACAAATTTAGTATGATGAGGAGAAACAGAGGTACACATTAAGACAAGCACAAAAATTTACGTACTTTTGCTAATGACGGCATCATAGGTTGGTATATTTCTGAAAGTAGGAAAAATTTGCATTTAGGGGTGGTCAGAATGTAACAGATGTTTGTCATTTTTTTAAAACTAGCTTACCTGAATTCCCATTCCACAGAGAACAGAAACACACACGACTGGGATAGTTGGAAGGCTCATCAAGTTCAAGGAAACTCTTTTCCCAGTCAATTTTTTTAGTTGATCCAATTTTTGTGGGGTTGCTGGAGGGTAACGAGCTCTGAAAAAAACAACTATTAGTTCAGCCAATTTTCGAAAAACTCACGACAAAAGCGATTCTCCGAAAAATCCTCTGTGCAAAACAGCTTTTTCATGAGTGAAAGTGTCGAATCCAAACTTTCCTCGATATCTTCCCATACCGGAAGTTCCAACACCACCGAATGGCAACGTATCAACAGTCATGTGCATGATAACATCATTAACAGTGATTCCTCCACTGCTAGTCTCAGTCACCAATCTTTGAACCTTCCTTTCATTTCTTGTGAAAATATATGCTGCCAATGGTTTTTCACCTTCAGCAATATATTCGATGGCATCGGAAAGACATGAAACTGTGATAATAGGAAGGACTGGCCCGAAAATTTCGTCGCTCATGAAAACATCATTTCTTTTAACATCGAGAACAGTTGGCGGAATGAATAGATCTTCACGTTCTCGTTCTCCTCCAATCAATTGTTTTCCCTTCGACTCATCCAACAACTTCGAGATACGGCTGAAATCATCGAATAATGAAAAATCCTGGAAACAAAAAGAACTTACTCGAAATGTCTTTTATTGATGATTCTGGAATAATCTTTGCTCGATTTGATATCATCCCCATAAAACTGGTGAATATACTTTTGCAATGATTCAATAAACTGAAAAATCATTGGAAACTAGTGATATATAGTTTTGAACTTACCTTTGGTTTATCATCATCATGGATAAGCACATAATCTGGAGCCAAACATGTTTGTCCACAATTTGTCCATTTTCCCCAGGCAACACGTTTTGCCGATAAATCAATATCGGCATCACCTTCAATAATGACTGGGCTGAAAAGTAAAACATGAAAATGGAAAGCTTCATAGAAAATCTATGAAAAAAACTATTTTTTTAATCTACTTTTTTCAAACACACTCTATCTCCGTTTAATTTCTAAAAAAATATTTTCAGAATCAAATCCTCACCATTTTCCACCCAATTCCAAAGTGACTGGGGTCAAATGTTTGGCAGCGGCAGCCATGATAATCTTGGCCACAGGTGGACACCCGGTATACATAATATGATCAAAACGCTCCTTCAACAATTCAGTCGTCTCTGGGATCGCTCCAGGGACAACCGCAACATAGTTCGAATCGAAATAACTTGGAATCAACTCGGTGAATAGAGCGGCAACATTTTCCGAAAGCTCTGAAGGCTTGATGACGACAGTATTTCCAGCGGCAATGGCAGGAACCATCGGAAGAAGAATCATTGAAACAGGGTAGTTCCATGGCGACATAATAAGCACAACTCCTTTTGGGTCTTTCTCGATGACTGGTTTGTCGAGAGCAGTTACAAACGTTTTCTCAACCTGATATAATGTTCAGATTAAGTGATTAGTGTTTTGACTTTCAAATCATCGTGTATTTTTTTTGACAATTTGAAGCTGCAAAAACAACCTAGCAAGTGCATACAAACGGTTTATGCTGTTGTATAGTTTTGGCCCACCCTGTATAATTATGGTATGATTTCTGTGAAGTATTTTTTTCCTGATTTGTTCCTAATCTTTCTCGTACCATCACAAAGTATATTTAGATAAATAATTTATATGACGACTGTATCATTTTGTTTTGGAGATTATCGTTGAAAGAAATGAAAATATTTCTGATAAGAAGTCACAACGCAGTGTTTCAATGATTATCGCTAACCAACTTGAGTGAGTGTAGCTTGCACTATGTGTTAATGAACGTTTTCACTACATTTGTTTCACTGGAAGTTACGAAAAAAGAATAGAAAACAGTATACCCAATGTTATCAACCTGCCTTAAACCAAAAAAAAAGAGAACGAGTGTGTGTTGTGTGTTCGATGTGGCAAAACTAGGCGGTATATGGTGGTTTTTGGTGTTCCGGTTGGTTGAAAAACAACGTTTTTGAGTTTCTAACTCCGAGTAACTAATAATTTTTTGAATTCTAGGTCGGTTTTGTTTAATGTTTGAAGACAAAGCACCATGTAGTCATCAGGACAACAAACTCACATAGGTCGGCTTACTCCAGTCTTCAATGTTTTTCAAAAAATACTCAATTTCCGTGAGGCAAATTGATATTTCCAAAATCTCAGTTGACTCATGTCTCTGTAAAAAAAACTACATCTTTTCAATATTGCACTTCTAAACTCACTCTTCTCAAGTCCTTCCAAACTGCTTCACATAGAGCCGCTTTGTTTTCTTCAATGAGACTTTTTAATTTCAATAGTTGCTGTTTTCGGAACTTGATCGATCTTGTTTCTCCACTTCGGAAGAATCTTCGTTGTCTTTCAAGTAAATCGGTGTACATTGTTCAATCTGAAAAAAAAAAATATTCATATGCCAAACGAGTTATGAGTTACTAGAAAAGGGAATCGAAATGAAAAAAGGGTATGACTGCCGAAAAAGATAAAAACAAGTTGTGACGATCATAAAAGTGTATTGTTGTAATGGTTGCACAAACGGTATGTTTGTAGTGTTATGTGATAAGCAGCCATTATTCTGCTGTGTCTGGGTTATAAGAAGAGAAAACCTAATTTATCAGTTTTCTTGTTTTTTATCATTAGTGCTGGAAGTTCCAGGTTTTGCGAATTAGTTCCTCTTGAGCCTGTTTCTACTTTGGCATTAAAAAAAGTATTGTTTTCAATTGGACTTTTTTAATATCCCTAAGGAAACAGGCTCAAGAGGAACTAATTCGCAAAACCTCGAACTTCCGGTGTTGGGAAAAGTTCTAATTTTCTTTAAAAACTTTTGATAGTTCATTGAACATTACACAAAACACAAAAAAGTTCAGATATCACACAAATATGTAGCCTAAATCTGATTGTTTTGTTTTATTGATAACAAACTACAACGTTGTCCTAATTAAATTTCTGCAATTTTTTTCTTTCGAAAAACCGGTATCATACTTTCAACAAAAAAACAAGGAATACTGTTGTCAACTGTGCATTGTTATCACTAATTTTTCATTCGATGAGCTATGGTCATCTAAAGCCAATGCCAGCATACTTTAAAACGATAACTTTTTATCGAAACAAGAGTCTAAAAAAAAAAAAAAATTCTTTGGTGTCAATTATCAATGAGAAAAAAACGATTTCAGGAATTATCATACTCGATAAGTTTATCGAACGTGGAAAATGAGAAAAATGAACTTAAGTAAATATAGGAGAAAGGAACACCTAACTTTCAAGATAATTCCTGTGAAAAATCAAAAATGGATTTGACGAGGTTTTATCCTCTCAGTATCAGCCTGAACATTAGAAACTTTGCAATGAGGATTGTGCTTAAAAATCAAATCCAGTATGATTACCTTTATGGTGAATGAGCAGGATATTATTCTAAATTTATGGTACACTTACGCATTTTATGCTCATCAGGAGAGCTAACCTAATTTCTCAAAGTTGTGATTGAACTGACTCCCTTTCAAAAAAAAAAAACAATTTTTTTTGAACGAATGAAAATTGTATTGTAATCGGTTTTGAGCTCTGTTGATATGAATTTTTTCAGTCTGTCAATTTCAAATAATGTTTGTAAGTCATCAGGTATGAAAAAAGGATAGTTTTAGTTATTTTTTTAAGACAAAAAACATTCACTTGATTTTTAAAACTTTCGTGTCTTCATAAATTTTTAAGTTAAAGAGTTATGATGCTGAAATATTGTCCTTTGATATGAAAATATTGCAAAATGTCATTGGAGAAATTAAGCGGCTTGAAATGACTGAAAAAATGTCAGTTTTGGTATGATGCAAATTTTTATGATTTTCAAAACAAAAAATATTGAGAAAATTTGCTCATTTATAATTTTAGGAAGTAGTCTGTCAATAATTTCGAGTTCTCAAAAGGATTCGAATATTAAATTTGGATGGCGATTCAGATATCGTTTTTTGAAACGTTTTCATAGTTCACTTAATTTTGAAAGAACATTTGAGAGCATTACTAGATAGACATCTTATTTGGTTTTGGTATACTCTGCGCATACTCTAATTGAATAGAACACACCAAATCAATCGATTCGCCCAGTGTTGCGCAATACAAACGCCACCAACAGCTGCCCCCCCCACTCCTAATTCTCCTCTTCGACAGAAACATTTTTGCTAGGTTCCCTTTTTTACCAGGTCACACTCTCCCTTATTTGCTCTGCGCCTTTTTTTCATCAATAAACTTGTAAAATGGAAATTGTTACTGAAAATGTAAAAGTGAGTTTGAGGAAAAAATCTAGTTTTAAATAAAGATTTTACAGGGTTTTAAGTATTTCCCTGTTCTACCCCCAGAACTCCAAATGATGATTGTTGATGAAATGACCCGGGATGACAGGTAAAATTAAATTTGATTTCATGGAAAATGTGTTTTTTACAGATTAACATTTTCCCGTTGTTCGAAATATTCTAATGCGCTAGCGAAACAATCAAAAAAATATGTTTATGGTTTGGAATTGTTTGGAACCAAGAATTTTTGGGTTATTTATTTCGTACATGGGGAATATGATAACTGCCATAATAGAAAAATAGGATATTCAATGAGAATATACGAAAAAAAGGAAATAAAATACAAAACTTGGTAAGGTTATGATGTAATACAATTATTTTATATATTTTTTGCAGCTTTAATCTGAATAGAGAAGAAATATCGAGCGAAGAATTAGACAGTTCAACGGACTTGTTTGAATATGGTAGACGCATTTTTATAGATGCTCTGAAATTTCGTCAAAAATATATTAAGAAATTGGTCATTTCTGGAGATGTGTTCAAAAACTTTGACTTCGAAGTCACATACTTGAACAGTCTAGAGGATTTGGTGATCGAGGGAAATATTGATATCCCACAGTTTCTTTCAAAAACAAGACCTTTGCAAAAACTAAAAATTCAAACAACGGCCAAAGTTATACCTCTGACAGGGATTGAGCAAGTTTGTTTTTTAACTTAAGAAGAGTATCAAGTTTTTTCTGATATTTTAGATATTCGATGTTCAAAAGAGTCTACATTTGCATGACTTGACACTCAACAATCAGCAATTGCGACGTTTGACGGCCACACATGTTAGAATTCCTATTGGAGATTTGACCCAAGGAGATATATTAGATTTTATCAACTCTTGGAAAAATGGAACAATCGAAGCAAACGTAGGAGATTATCAATGGGATATGAGACACTCTCGTTTCTATATACTGGAATTTTTTCGGAATATAGAAGGAAATCGTATTGTTAGATTAAAGTGAGTTGAATATATTTGGATATTGTTCATGAAAGAAAAACGTTTTCAGCGGATACAAGAAAATTTTTTCACATGATCATGATCCAAACAAAATGGCGACATTGACTTATTCTCGAGGCACTTTGAGATTCAGATGGTTTGAACGCGTAGGCTTTTATTTTCGTAATGTATAATTTTTCCACACAAAAATTTTTTCTTGCTACTCTTGCCTATTTTTTCTTGTTTTTCGCATATTAAAACTTCTGTTCCTGTTTAATTTGTCTTTGAAATGCAAAATATATCACATATGTAATAAATTATCTGGATTTAGAACTTTGAAAAACACTATTCAATGTTAATAAAATTTTGGTTGAAAGTTTTGATGTGTAGAATTTTCAGAGCATCAGAATAAATGTTCTTTGAAGAATTTATATTTCTTGCATGATGGGAGAGTTGACTCTAATTAATTAGATCTACCAAAAATGACACGACTGTACAGAAAATAAATAGGTAATTCCATCGAAATGTTCAAAACTACTAAATAGAAACAAATAATCAAAAGACAGAAAATTAGAAAAAAAAAACAAGACTTCTTCAAATGCGTTCAACAAAAAAGATGTTGATAGATACCATCTTGTACTTTTTCTAAAAATTTGTTCACAAAACTTTTCTCGTATTTGAAAGAAAATATGGTAATACCAAAACAGCTTCAAAGATCAGTTAATCAAATTCCAATAAATATAACTCGCTGCTCATGAAATGCACAAAACAGAATGTTCATATCAAAACAATCACGGTAATCTTGTCTTGCAAAACCAAAATGATATAGTGTGAACAAAAAAATATGGCAGAGGGACGAGGAAAACAAACATTTCCTAGGCCATGTGGAAGAATATTTCGCAATCTCATGTTTTTCCCAAGTACAAAAAAACAATATACTTGTTTTTTTTCTGGATTGTTGACAAAAAGAACCGGTCATCAATTTTCAATCAAGGAAAGTTTAGTTTCGCGGTGACGTTAAAAAAACAGTTCTCGAAAAATTGAATGAACGGAAAGTTTGAAGTTAAAAGGTGTTATACTCTTACACAGTGAAATGGAACTTGTATGTAGGAGAGCAATATCCAAAATCTCATGAATTCACATAAACCCATTCGGAAAATGGTAGGAAACACATAATTGGTGTATCAGTATTGGAAAATGTGAGCAACAAAAACAACGGAAGAAAAGTTTTGAACAGTGGTGTATACATATATTTGTTATTAAATATTTTTCAGTAGTGCCTAAAAATAGAAAGTTACAAAACATAACAGAATAATAATTAATTTTCTATGCAGAAATAACAAAATATACAAAGTATTCGAAATATTTCGAGAGTGTGTGTTCATGAGAGAAATGTGACAACGTAGGTCACATTTTGAATTTCTAGGTATTTTTCGAAAGTGATTTTCTTTTCTTGTTTTTCGAGCAGTTTTAAGAATACTCTGTATATTTTGTTATTTCTGCATAGAAAATAAATATTCATTATTTTGTGATGTTTTGTAACATTTTATTCTTCGGCACATACCAGATAGGTTAAAAGTGGGGTAAAGGGACTCAGCAAGTTGCTCTTAAATGAAAGAGTACATTTTTAATATAAGACCCTTTAGGGATTTTTTATCGAAAATTCTAGTTTTCGAGAAAATGTGGGTTGAAAAAAGAAATTTGGAAACTATTAACGTGTTATTCGTTGAAAGTTTCCAAAATTTAAAGTTTGAACATTTTTTCTCGAATACTAGATTTTTCGATGAAAAATCCGTCGAGGGTGTTACCTAAAAAAATGTGCTCTTTCATTTAAGAGCAACTTGCCGAGTCGCTTTACCCTACCTTCAAATGATCTTTCAGAATTGTTTGAAATTGTTTTTCACATCATTTTTGCAGTTTCGATTTTTTGCAGTAATGATTGTCAGCAAATAGTATTTCTACAAGTTTTTTTTTTCATTTCTTCGAAGTTACAAATATTATTTGAACACAAAAAACTTTTAGAGACTGAGCAGGTGGATAGATAGTCATCTAATTTTTATTGCTGCACCTTACACGTCTCATGTACATGCTCCACACCTGTCAATGAGATCTTGTCGCGCACGGACAGAATTACTTCCTTCTAATTACGATAGCAAGAACGCACAACGCAACGTTCTTTCTCCAAGTCTCATTCTTTCTTATTCGACCTCATCACTGATCGCCCTGCAAAATGGATATTGTTCCTGCAATTAAAAGAGTAAGTCTGAAAAAAATTACTGTGCCTTTGG
The DNA here is from genome assembly GCA_900536415.3 of Caenorhabditis sp. 38 MB-2015. Taxonomy (NCBI): domain Eukaryota; kingdom Metazoa; phylum Nematoda; class Chromadorea; order Rhabditida; family Rhabditidae; genus Caenorhabditis; species Caenorhabditis quiockensis. The sequence continues at coordinate 79,672 of LR551197.1, forward strand.
AAAATATTATTTCAGTCTTTTAAACAATTCGATGTTCTTCCATCAGAACTAAGAATGATGATTGTAGATGAAATGAGCCATTATGACAGGTAACATTGATTTTTGATTTCCTAACAAGTGAAAATTCTTCGTTTTTAGATTTATATTTTCTCATTGTTCCAAATATTCTACAGCACTGGCAAGAGAGTCCAAAAAATATATTTATGGACTGGAGGCGATTTATCTTGATAGAAGTTCATTTGTCATTAGGTTCATAGTGGCTGTTCGTGGAAACCGACAATTAGGTTATTTGTTGAGAATTTGTGAAGAAAATGGTATTAAGTACAAAATTTGGTAAGTTGATTGAGAATTATGTATACATGATAGTAATAACAATATTTTTTGCAGCCGGAATTTTGGAGAAGAGGAACTATGGAGAGAACAATTGGATAATTCAACAGATTTGTTCGATTATGGCAAGGAATGTTTTATTCAAGCACTGAATTATCGCGAAAAATCGATCAAGAGATTGCTCCTTGCCGGAACGAGACTCACAAACATTGTCTCCGAAATTAGATTCTTGAAAAATCTAGAGGAGTTAGTAATTGACGGTGATCTTGATATACCCCAATTTTTTACAAAACTAAGACGGCCCTTGGAGAAGTTGGAAATCCGCAGAGCAAACATAATAACACCTCTGATTGGACTCGAACAGGTCTGTACTTTGATTGGGAAATATTATTAATATCGAAGTTTCAGATATTTGATGTTAAACATAGCCTACATTTGTTCGACTTGGCACTCAGCAATGAGCAATTCAGAAGATTGACTGCCAGGATTGTTCACATACCTATTGGTAATTTAACATCGGGAAATATCGTAGATTTCATCAATTCATGGAAAAGTTTAACGATTGATGGGACTGAGGGGAACTATCAATTGGAACACTCTGATGATCCATCTTTCCATATCCATATATCTAATGTTTTTCTGGAATTGGGATATAATTTTTTGTTGTCAGAGTATGTTGAAATCTCTACTTTGGTTTGAATACAATGATAAATTTACAGCGGCTACACTGTCAACATCCCACATGATCACGATGCAAATAAAGCGGCATCACTCACTTACTCTGGAAACATTTTGAAGTTCAGATGGTCCACAACCGAGTAGAAATTTGCAAAAAGTGTAGTAATTCGTGTTTTTTCATACTTAAATTGAAAAAAACCATCACTTTTCATCACAGTTGACTGTATATTTTCGCAAATTTCCTCGCCTTTAATAATTATTCCTGCTTTATTTTCACCTTATCTTTTCTATTAATACTAACTTATTTATGTTGCGTCTGTTTTTTGTGTACTGTTTCAATTGTGAGTTTCGGTTGAAGGTGGGGTAAAGAGAGTTGGAAAGATGCTCTTGAAAGAAAGAGCAATTTTTTATAAAAACAAAAAAAAAACTACTCTCGGCCTATTTGTCGAATATCACTATACTTTTGGTAAAAAATTCCCTAAAAATGTGTTCTTTCTTTTAAGAGCAACTTGTCAACTCCCCTCAGCTTAAAATGTTTGATTATAAAATTAAATGTGTTTTCAACTCAACTTTTCCATACATATTTTTTCGACTGGTATCAACTTCAATCAAAATTAGGCGTTTTTATGAGATATAATCGAGAAATTGTTCATTAAAAACATATGGGAAGATTTTTGAATATATCATGATTTTGTTCTACCTTGGACTGTAGTGTTTTCATGATCCAATCCAAGTGTTGACATTGAAAAATACTCTTAATCTCACGAGATATTTTTGTAATAAAACTTTGAATATTCGTTTGAGTACACATCATTAAAAACTTTTTATTAGCTAAAATATGACGATGGGAAACAATTATATTTTCAAAGATTTTCTGTCTTTAATGCGAACTTCATTTCTCATAACATTGTTTCTAGTGTTAGTATAAAAAACCAATATTTTATTTGCTTGCCATACTAGAGGGAATATTTTCAAATATACAAAATATATCTACAAAAAAATAAATTCACGAAGAAAGTACACAAAACTGATACAATGAATAAAAGAGAGGTCGGGGAAACAATGAGGTTGGGTCATTAAAAACTTTTAGTTGAAGCACTTTTGAAAATACATATACCATATAAAAAATGCTCTTTTCTTCAAACCAAACTCAACTTGTTTCTCCACAATTAGTCAATTTCCATGCTTTCTGGTTGGTTCGCATATTCTTGGAGAGCTTCAAGGTAGGTTCGAGTGAAATTGGCACATTTTTCGTATTCGGCACATACTTGCTGAAATTCAAATCTTTTTTTGTTGGAAAACTGTATAAAAACATACATCAAATTGCTCGACTGGAAGAAATCTGTATTTAACCCATGCTTTATGCAACAATATATTGAGAAGGAGGAGGAAAACCACAAAAGGAAAAACGGGGTGATCACAGTCTTGTTGTTTCTGAATTTGTTGGAAGTCAAGAAGAATTAGGTCTAGGATCACTCACCAATTCTCTGATAAGTGCCATCAATTCTGTGAAGTGAGAACACAGTGTTGCCTGAAAGTAATATGTATACATAAACCGCCTATTGATGTTTTTGAAGCCTTACCATTTGTGAACGGCTAAATTCAGTGAACAGCATACCGTGAGTACTCTGAAAGAAATTATTTTCATTTGAAGTCTAAAATAATAGTAATCAAAACTATTTTTTCTGACAACTTGCAATTGGAAAACATCGGTTCAATATGGTTCCAAATTTCAAATTTAATTTTTGTTTGTTGAAAAAATTGAAAGAATTATTAAAGTTCATGTGATTTTGGGAAAAACACGAGACTTTATGAACAAACAGTTTTTGATAGAAAAAGAAAGAAACAATGAGTTGAGAAGAGCTGATAAATAATTTTCTTCTTTCATGCTTATAAGAACACCGAAAAAAACAGCGACTATCTGCCCGTTCAGTAGCTGTTAGTGCCATCCCCTTTCAAAAATGTTTATCTTGGTTGCTTACATTATCGATCGATTGTAGTCTTTGCCTTGTTCAATTTTCCAGATTTAACTGATATTATTGAACAATAAAGTCCCATTTTTGAATGCATTTGGTCTACAACTGGCTGTCACCAATTTTCGATTCCACAAATTTGTTCAACCTAGGTATTATGTATAGCAGTGGGGGATCACTAGGGGATTGCAAGCAACACAGAGGGAAAGGAGTAGGGTAGGTGAAATGAGTGATACCCTGCAATTAAGAGATCATGCATGATCCTTTAAAGTAGCATATATTCTCATGAATGCTTCAAAGAAAACTACGAAGAGATCTGGATGTGATGAAACTTTGCATGATCAAAAATAATAATTAGGAAAAATTTCTGGAATTCTTAAATAATGTAGCAACAAAATGAAACCCATGCTTGGAGAATTCAGCCGATTAGAGAAATTATATATTTTTTTGACAAAACTTTGAGTATCATACAATCACTTTCATTGGAAGTTCCCCATTTTTTTGTGCCAAGTTGTACTACTTTATACCATTGAAACTCTTATTTTTCGGTGTTCGAAATTTTTTTGTACATTCGTTTCCTTATCAGTTTTAAGAGCTCATAACAATGATCTTGAATAGACTTCTTGAAAACAAACAATCAACTTTTTTTATCCACGTCTTTCTGTTATCAATGGCGTTCATTGTTATCAACAATAAAAAACGTCTGCATTCTTTGTTTTCAAAATTTACGAATTTTGCTCATTCAAGGTTTTTTGCAAGCATACAGAAAAGTTTATGATAATCAATAAATAAGATAAAAAGTACAAAAAAACTTTCGGAATGTAAAAAATCATGGACACAATGAAGTACATAGAAAAAACGTTCAGCAGAAGGGTTTTGGGAACAAAACATTTTTAATGAATATATCATGCCGACGGTGTTACGTTGCACTTTTCTTGGATTGAGTTGTTTGCTGACAATCTGTTATCAATGAGAAACTGAAGCCAGGTTCGAGCATATTCGACCAAATCCTTGAAATATGAGCATATTCCCTGAAAAACTACATTTTCAAAACATTTTTAGGAAACACAAACATCGAATTGATCAGAATGATAGAAATTGAATGAATGAATCGCATTGTAATACAACATTTCCAGAGTGATCAACAAAAGTCGGATATGTTGATAATTTGGATGGTTTCTGTTTTCTGCCTGAAACTGATCACGTTTGAGAAAAAAAAACATTATAGGAAATTACTCACCGCGTACTTAATATATCTTCCAATTTCTGTCAGATGAGCATTAAGTCTTCCCTGCAAACAACAAAATCACGCCTGACGATAAATAATACAACTTACCAATTGAGTAGAGCTCAATTCGATCAAATACATAATGTGAATAGAAAATCGATTTTGCACTTTCCGTTGATATCGATAAAGAAAACCTGAAAAACGAGAAGGTTCTAGAAAATTATAGGAACATTGTAGCCAGTACTTCTCGATAAATGTCAATCGATTACCTGAAAAGGGTGCCTCGAGTTATCTACGACGTTATAAATATTATCAGGCAGGGGGGCAAAAAACTAATAAGAAAAAAAGCTCATATAGGCCTGATGTTTTTGGCAATGATGACTTTGATAAGTTTTTTATACAATAGGACACAGAGTTTTGAGTTTCTTTTTTGTGATAATGAATGCAAGACAGGTTGAGGGGAAAACATATTGATTCAGGAGTTGATAGGGATATTGAAATCAGGAAAGTTGAATACACCGACATGAGAAGCAATGTTTTTGTAAAGACACAATTATTTCCAAAATTTTGAGTACTTGTGGTGAAAAAAAGAAGGGTAAGAAATACAAAATTATACGGGAAACACAAAATTTAGGAAAAAAAGATCCAAATTTATCGAATTTTAGATCCTCATGACAAAATGCGCTTTCAGGTTCCGAGTGTAGTGTAAACTCAGATGAAGCAGGAATAGAAAAAGTTCAAATTTGACGTCTGGAAGCATAGATCCATTTCATGATCTTGAATTTCAGGCCCGATTTTATCTTTGAATTGAATTTTTACCGTTTGGAGAAGATTCACTTGCTAGACTGTTGAAGAAGAATGTTGAGGAGAAAAATAAGCAATCATATAACAACTTTTTCTTGACCTCGTGAATTTCTGAAAAAAATCTACGTTCTGGAGTGGTTTGATGATTGTTTTTGTAATGTTCTTCTAACATCTCTGATACTGGGTGTTTTTTTATTCTAATTTGACCCAGTGGCATGTTACTTATTCAGCCGATGCAATTACCATTTATTTCATATTGAATTTTCTCAAGCGTTTTGTTTGGATATGTGCAACATCTATTGTGAAAAATAGTAGCGAGGAAAAAATACATTAAGTGATTCCTGGAATGATTCCACCACTACTGTGAACAAAAAGCACATTTTCGACTCTCTCCTAAAAAAAGAATGCTCTCATCTCGGAATTTGTATTGAAGCTTACCAATTGGAAAGGGTTCAAATCAGTAAATATCATAACACTGACCTTATCTTCAGTGGTAACAGGGTTCTACAATTCGTTTAGAGATGATTTCCTGCATTATTTAGGAATTTGTCTCTCAAATGGACGAACACCAAAAAACCTTAATGTAAATGTTCCATAGCATTACTTGAACAAAAACAACTGAAAAGAACATTTGACTGTTTCATAACACTAACAGGGATTAGAATGAACCATTATTAAACTTAACTAACAACATGGATCACTTTCAAAAAACATAAATAGAAAATTAGAGACGGAAACACATTGTTAATGTGGTTTCCCGGTTCAACAGGCAAGGCACCCAATTATTAATAGTGAGGTCTGGGGTTCGACTATTGTAATATTTATAAGATTTTTGCAAAAAAAATTGTTTTTCAATGTAAATGTTTTACATATTTTTAATTTTTTAGTTAATGACTTTTTTCGAAGAAATATTTTCTTCTCCACCATTTTCAATGTCTTGAAAATGAATATACAATTAATATTTGAAGAAACACAAAAAAAGCGAGAGAGTGCACAAACCGGGGAGAGTGGGGTCCACACACTGTCACACACACAGACACACACACACACACACACACACACATCGAACCACACGTTTTCTTTGTGAGGGAAGCCAATTGTCGTGGCTGTTTATTATTTGTTTTGATATATGGTAAATCGTCACATGGATCCAGTAACAAGGTTTGAGTGATTCATAATTTGAGTAAAAATACATATATTTTTTACAGGTTACTGGCGTCGCCTTGTTTTTTTTGAATATAAAAAGGACACTCAACCACATGGATCCGATCACAAGGTTAGAGTGATTCATGTTCATTTTAATATATGGTAACCCCCCACATGGATCCAATTTGAAGGTTAGAGTGGTTCACGATTTAAGTATATATATTTTACAGGTTACTGGGGTCCCCCAGTTAATATATGGTGAATAATATATGGTCTAATATATGGTGAATTGCCACATGGATCCGATTTCAAGGTTTGAGTGATTCATGATTCAATAAAAAAATACACATCTTTTCTACAGGTTACTGGGGTCCCCAATTTGTTCTAATATATGGTAAATTGCCACATGGATCCGATTTCAAGGTTTGAGTGATTCATGATTCAATAAAAAAATACACATCTTTTTTACAGGTTACTGGGGTCCCCAATTTGTTCTAATATATGGTAAATTGCCACATGGATCCGATTTCAAGGTTTGAGTGATTCATGATTCAATAAAAAAATACACATCTTTTTTACAGGTTACTGGGGTCCCCAATTTGTTCTAATATATGGTAAATTGCCACATGGATCCGATTTCAAGGTTTGAGTGATTCATGATTCAATAAAAAAATACACATCTTTTTTACAGGTTACTGGGGTCCCCAATTTGTTCTAATATATGGTAAATTGCCACATGGATCCGATTTCAAGGTTTGAGTGATTCATGATTCAATAAAAAAATACACATGTTTTTTACAGGTTACTGGGGTCCCCAATTTGTTCTAATATATGGTAAATTGCCACATGGATCCTATCTCAAGGTTAGAGTGATTCATGATTTAAGTAAAAATACACATGTTTTTTACAGGTTACTGGCGTCTCTTTGTTTTTTTTCATATAAAAAGGACACTCAACCACATGGATCTTATAACAAGGTGAGACTGATTTTTTTGTTTTGAAAATGAAATTTGATTTTTCACAGATATTAGGCGGAAATAGTCATTGATCAATCAAGAATGAAAAATAGGCAAGGTTCATGCAAAACGAAGAAAGCTCTGGTGTCACTGCAGATACAATACCATCCTATAGAGCATTTCAAAAATGAAAATGAAGCAACAGGTAAAGATGGTTATTTTTTAACTTGAAGCATGTTTTTTCATAGATACCGATTTTCGAAATGAAAAACAATATCGTCTACAAACGAGTATGAACACAAAATTGCAATGCTTGGTCATGATTCAATAACCAGATGAGCTTTTTATGGAGATATAACAAGTTCTATTATGGCCCGGGAACATTTCAAAAATTTGAATGAACTACAAAAACCACGTGACTGGATCATGTTCGATTTGTGATTGGTTATAATTATGTTTCTTTCATTTGTACACCTCCCCTATTCCAACGAATATTTATAGTTGTAACACATATTTTTTTCGAATTTTTAAGAATATTTATGTTTAGAGTTTTTAAAAAATACATTTTATGCATCATTCTTTTCTTTTTTCAAAATTATTTTCTTGATAAGTGGCGTTAGACTGTCCGAATAACCAAGTAAGACTTTTTTGTGAAATCGCACATCACAAAACCACTGTTTCGTCACCGAGCACTTTCGAATCGAATGGTTTCATTGGCATGTGACGTCAGTTATATAAAGACTGGTCTTCGGGTGAGATTGAATGTCGAAAACCGACTAAACATATTTTGTTCACAGATGTCGATTTTCAAAGAGAATAAGAAAACAAAAATTATTATATTTGTCGATCTTGGATGACCTATATTATTCTAATGAGTGAGTTGAACATTAAGACACAAATAGTGAACAGAATATCATTTTTTCAGTGATCGTATGGCACCAGAATATGAACGAATAAAATCACTGAAAGGACACTCAAATAGCAAAAAATTGGTTGTACAGGCATAGTATATTTTACATCAACAATTTTCGAGCCAGAGTTTTTTGTATGGTGAAAATCTGGTGTTTGTGGTTATTCGACCCGTAGAATTCGATTCTCAAATCAAATTCAGTCATCAGTTCTGTTCAAACCGAAATAATGAGTCATTGTCAATAGAGCGCGTGTTACCGATTGGATTTCGGCTATTATTTCTAACATGTAAGTTGAAAGTCAGCCTTATCATTGAAATCAATATTTTTCAGCAAGTGGGTCAAAAAATGAGAATGATGGATTACAAAATATTTTCAAACAAAAATTCACAGATTTGGCGGAGGAGCTAGAAGATTAAAAACTAAAACTATTAGTTGTATAAAAAACAGTTCGGCGTTCGAAAAACTGTCTCAATACGTTTTTTTTTTCACTTTGCTAGATTCTTGTTTTTTGCGTTTTTGTTTCAAGTTTGTGGTTTCCTGATATAATGTTATTATACCACTCTTTCGATTGTTCACATGAAAGTTAAGAGTAAAAGAGAATATACTATATTCCCTCAATTTTTTTAGATAACCTTGATTTTCTGTTTTTTTTTTTCTCAATCGTGGCATTTATAATTTCCTTCACCCTAATTACATTCCCATGTCGTAAATTCAAGTGGTTTATTAATTGTTTATAATGTTTGAAGATTACGTTATCAGTGAACTGCACTTGATTTCTTCTGAAATTATCAGCATATTCTTTTACAGCTACTGATAACCACAATTTTCCTTCTGCATTGTATACTTACAACCCGAAAAATTCTCGAAAATTGAAAACATTTCGATTTATTTCAAAGATGAAAAAATGGAACCATATTTGTTATTTCAACAGTTCAATTTCACACTTTCTTTTATGATAAGATAACAACAGTGTCAATCAAAATCCCCTGAAACAACGGTGACCAAAAAATAGCCGACAAAACCCATGAGAATGAAAATAAAATTTTGCGTTGAACAAAATTACGTAATATTAAGAGAATGGATGGATTTTCACTGAAGCCTGAAGAGAGAAAATACACGGAAAAATATTGGAAATTTATTTTCAGAACTGATGTTGTATCAAACGCTCGAAAATTACGAAAAAAAAAACTATTTTCACATCGGAATACAGAAAATTCGGGAAACACTACTGTTGAGATATTTCTTCTGTTATTATGTGTAGTTATATCGATTAGAGCAAATGACAACAACAACATGTGAAGTTAATTTTTGAATTACACAGGTTCAAAACTTGTTTTGGATAATTTTATTCGAACTTTTTATCATTTACAGGTTTCAGCTCCATTTTCGACTAGTTTTCAAATGAGAAACTTTTTTTTGTCGGAAAAAATTATAGACACGACACTTATCAGTTTCAATATGAATATTTTTTGATTATTGTAAACAAGACTCATATCTATATATCAGGAAACAACATCGTATGATTATTAACTGAAAACTAATTGTATTTTGCTCAGTTTGTTTCTAGGTATTCTCTTTCAGCGAAAAGGGTGCACAAAATTGTTCTTATCTTTATGGGACTGGCAGTCATTTGATTGATATTTCGGGTGAAGTGTCAATCTGGAATAGTATATAAACAACCCCTTGAAATGAAATAATCATTCTCATCATGAGGTCAATTATTCTGGCCTCCATTGTGGCTTTGGCCTTCGCCGCCACACCAGCTTTTGAGCATGTCTTCGAGCCAAAGAATGAGTATCATTATCAATTCGATGGTCTTGTTCTTTCTGGACTTCCAACTTCTCAACAAACTGAAATGTCTCAATCTCGCATTTCTGCTCGTGCTCGTTTCCAAATGATTGATGACCGTCATATCCATCTCCAATTGATCAAGATCAAGATGGCTGCTTCAAACATGCCAGAATCTGATGAGCAATATCCAGAACTCCGTTCATTGGAAGAAAAAGAAATCTCTGAGGAATACAAGAAACTTCTTGAATTGCCAGTTCGTGCTCAAATCAGAAATGGACTCGTCTCCAACATTCAATTTGATGCTAAGGATGCTGAATGGTCGAAGAATGTCAAGAGATCTGTTCTCAACATGATCTCATTTGTCGAACAACAACCAACTCAAGAACTCGAATCTCGTATGGAAAATGATGAAGAATTCCAATCCTTCTTCACCAACGAAAAAACCATCGAAGGAGATTGCCAAGTTGCTTACACCATCAACCGTGAAAACAAGAAGACCTTGATCACCAAGACTGTCAACTTCAACAAGTGCGAATCGAGACCACAAGCCATCTATGGAAACCAATACACTGAAGAACT
>LR551200.1:0-13361 GCA_900536415.3 Caenorhabditis sp. 38 MB-2015
ATGAAAAGTACAGTACTCACCTAATAGGACCCTTGGATTCAGCATATTGATTGGTTATACTCCTAATTTCCCCATTTCTAGTGCAGTTATGTTGAATGGTGACAAGCATTTGGGAATTGTCCTTAGAATTCTTGAGAAAGGCGTGTCCCGTTTGAAGATCAGTGAATCCATGACTGTGAAGGCATTGCAAACCAGGTCTTCTAACATTATCTTGTCTGAAAAAAAATTGGGACCTATACAAGTAGTTTTATGCTGATCAATATCAAGTTTATAACATGATTATTCATGATTGCTTGTCAAAATTAGAAATATCCCGTTGACAACCCCATGTAGCCAAAGCCCAGAATTTGACCTACCTGAATACCCCATTCAGTTGTTTGATATTGATCGACACGCACCAATGTGTGGATGTTTTGCACAACAATCTGTGCATATAACCAATTTCTTTTTGATGGCTTAGTTCAGCAAAGAAGAAAAGAAGCAGGATGTTAGTTAAAATTGACATTTTGTGAAAACCAACAGGCTGGGAAAAGTTTATATAGCGATGAGAATCTGATGAGGATTGTTGAACAGTTTTATGGCTTCCATTTTCAACAACAGGAAGTGTTTGAAAATTAGATATTGATAACAGTACTAAAATTTGAGACGTTGACTTATCATTCGTGAGACGTGGATTTCTTGAATTTGAAGTCGGAACGTAGAAAAGTACAAATGTTTGCAGGGATGATGAAAACATCAAAAGATCATAGGGCTGATCAAACGTTCAAAAGATCAACATCAGTGGAACTAAAAATAGAATATGAACATTGAACAAAGGTTTATGGATTTCCTTGTGTGAATTTTTGAATTGTTTTCATTTCTGTTTTCATGATTTAAAAATTTTAAAAACCTAGCTTTCAAGGAATAATGTAGCTTATCGATTATTTCCATTCAAATATATAACTTACTTTTTGGACGCCAGACGAGTTTATCTTGGGAAATTTCATTTTTTTTTTGGTCAAAAAATCTGAACTTGAATACTTCAGTCTGGGACAAAAATATGCACGTTTGCTCATGAACTTGAAATTCTGACTTCCAGTTCTTCCCAGCATCAATTTTTGGTGCCAAAAAATAGGTCTAGACATTCTATTTTCAGTTGTATTGATGTTGTCATGATTTTTTGATTCTTCCATTGAATTCAGAAAGAAATCTGAAAGATGTATGTAGTTTTGGGACCGAGAAAATGAGGTCTGACACCCAATATTATGTCAAAACGGGCGAAAATGTGATTCATATAAACAATAATAGTTTTTACCAATAGCGATTTGGACCTGTTTCACAATCTCCTTTATATGTACATAAGAACTGTGTAGCTCAAAACAAGCCATTTCAACATCTTAGAACAAATAGCATTGGGCCCCATCGATTAATTTTTCAGATTCCCACAGTTATAGCTCACATGAACGCACTCCTATCACCATTTTTTCAACAAAATGTCTCTGTTAACCAGCATCTTGATAGTTTTTTGCTTTGCTAAACTTTATCAACAACTTGATATCACTTTCGAGCACACAATTTCATGCCGAAAGTACTCGAAATGGTGTTTCTATCTGTCTCATCGAGAATTCCTCAGTCGATTCAAGTGAGATTGTTTTGTTGAAAGGAACAAAGAAAATTTGTTTGATACAGAACTGATATCGATTTAGCCAGACACGGTTTCCATTGTTGGGATGGTCCTAAAGATGAACATTTCAAGCGGAAGAGTTTGACAAGTCCCGTTCGTCGTAATGTGATTTCCTCTTTTTTGTTACTTTAATTCATATTATGTACATATTTAGACAACTATAACTGTGTGGGTGACTGGTAAGCACAATTGCACCAATGATGGACGGATAAAAAGTGTCTCAGTTTTCGGGAAAAATATTTTCGATGATGGCAAGTGAGTGCTATGACAGTGTTAAAGGTGGGGTAAAGGGAGTTGGCATGTTGCACTTAAAAGAAAGAGCACATTTTTTTTAGGTGGGACCTCAAAAGATTTTTCCGGAAAGGCCTAGTAATTCGAGAAAATTTTATTTGAAAAAAGAAATTTGGAAAGTTTCCACGTCCATGGAAACTTTCCAGCTATGCGTTGAAAGTTTCTAAATTTTTAACTTTGAACATTTTTTTTCTCGAATACTAGACTTTTCCGTGAAAAATCCTTCGAGGGTTATACCTTTAAAAAATTTGCTCTTTCTTTTAAGAACAACTTGCCAACTCCTTCTACCCCACCTTTAAAGACCCTGTAGATGTAAAGGTGTGTTTTGTAGGCCAGTAACGTATACTATCAATCGGGTCCTGGATGATGTTGGATCGCATTTACATTGGTGGCAAGATTGGGAGAGTGACATGCAAACTATGTATGGAAGTTTTGATACTGTTTAGAGAAATAAATATTTTTGACTCAAAATTATAACTATAATACACAGTAACTTGGTGTTTTAGAGTACCAAATCAGTTAGGATGGTTCCTGAATCGAACAACTAGTTCATAAAAATGCACTGAATTGGGTTCTAAAATTACACATTTTGGGTTTGATCCGATTCAAAGACCTTTTTCTGATTGAGTCCAATTTTTGGATGTGCTCCAGAAAATTTCGATTAAAATCGGGTCCGATCCAATTTTTTCTGGACCCCTTCCTTTTGTTCACCAAGATGCCGAAATCAGAATTTGTCCCGGAAAAGACCAAACGATATTCGGATTCATGGAAAAAGAGATAATGCCATCTTCACTGATCAGTCAGAATCTGGGCGTTGAAGAAAGCAAAAAGAAGTTGTTCGGATTGTTGGAAGAATGGGATGCCACATTGAGAGGATCGACACAATTGGAGGCAAAAAGAAGTCATCGTGGGAAGTGGGAGAGACTGGCATAACATAAACTGGCACATTTTACGACCTTACAGAAAGAATATTCCATGTTTCACAAAATTTGGCAAAAAAATGGAAAAATAACGTTTTATGTGTAATCTGAACAGTTTCAGAGAAAGATATCAGTGTATTGGTTATAAATCGGAATATATTCTTCATTTTCCACACCAAATCAACGAGTTTGCGGATATTCAGCCAATAATATCACGAAATATTTTAAAATTTTTGAAAATATTCTCCCGAAAACTGTGCGGCAAAAGCGCACATTTAGTGTGCGGACCATTGCCATTTTCAGACGCGACAAACTCCTCCCATTTTCGCAGAAACATGTTTTTTATTTTGGGAAAGTCCGTAACTAATTTTTTCTGAAGAAAAAATACTTTTTTTTTCACTGTGGGCCATCTCGCCAATCATCATGGATCAAGGAAAATTAAGGAAAATAAATCAGAAAAAAACATAAACCCATGCAACAACCAACCACAAAAACCTCAATTTAAGGCAATTCCCGTCTTTCGCCGAAAAAAAAATTACAATTGAGCTCCAAAAATATGAGTTCTAATAATTCATATAATCTTTCAAGTGTTCAAATTTGTTTTTACAGAGAAAAGTATTGTCAGCCGATGCATCCTGCAAATCAATTGTCCATCGTTTCGCGGAAATTCGAGGTGTGATTTGCCATCCGATTGAGAATGAGATCGCCAACTACAAGACAATCATCTTCTCCTTCCTGGCCGGTTCGATTGCTGCCGTCATTTTGATGATTGCCGTCTTGAGGACCTATTCCTATTTCTTCGTATATTTCGGAGACGAGGAGGACGATTCGGACTCCGAATGGGAGGAGTGAATTGAAAAGGAAAAGAAGACCGTTTCAAAAATAATATTTAAATTTCTTTTGTTTTTTTTTTTCATCAATAATAAATGTGTTTCTTGTTTAAATGTTTCCATATCTCAAAATCAGACATAATTTCTCAAATCTAGATCGATTTCAGCATGAAAATTCTCAGGAAAATGATCCCTTCTGGGACTTTTCAGGAATATTTTTCTTCCTTTGCTCGTGACCTTACCTACTGTAAAAATAACTTTTAGACAGTAATCAATTATTTTCAAAAGGTTCATTCGGTGGTATGGATTTTGCGGTTTTGATCGTTTTCGCCATTATTTTGGCCCTGATTACTGTAGTTTTTTATAATCTCGGAAGGTTGCTACCAAATAGCAGATTTGCTTTCAAAAATGGATTGATTTGGATATGTGTTTTGATTGGTTTTATAATTTGTTCGTGTTTTCTCAATTGGACTTACTCTGGACAAAATATGTTTTGGATCGGTTTTTTTTTCTATACATAAACCAGTTAACATGGTTTCTGTTGTGCGAGAGGTTGCCAAATAATTACATTTTCTGGATTACTGTCGCTCGCAAAGTTTTTAATGGTTTTTTTGAGCATTTTTTGTATTTTCAGATTAAACTTTAGGGCTGAAATGTCCACTGGGAATGCTGTTTTGCATTGATGAAAAACGAAATGTTGAACAGGGTCTAAAAGTCTATGGAATGTTTCGGTTCCAGAAACGAATTCAATCCTTGTCAAAGCCCAACATTATGTGGATGGAATATTATTTGACAGTTTGGATTTCTCAATGATGGTCGAACCAATGAAGTCTGTAAAAAAAAGAGCACATTATGCAGATCGTAATTATAGAGAGAGCGTTGCATTAGAGAAAATGATATATGTGAGTAAACTAGGGCTCGTTAAGCCCCAGCGTGACGTGCTTTCGGCACGCCTGGCGGACCTGTGGTCCTCTGTTTATACACGCTTCGTGGTAGTAATTGAAACGATTAATTTGTTAGGATCTAGGATCTCTTTCTCTCTATCATTTCCAAATAGCTCTTTTTTGGCGTTCTGAGCATCTCACCCAAAAACCATCTTCTAAAAATATAAAAAATTTACGACCCGTCATCATTTTTATTTTGCTATCGTTCCACATCTATGAACGTAACAATTATTGAATTAACATTTGAAAAATTCCGAACTTTTGGAAAAGTTTATAAGGGTCCCTTCTTATCCTCACATTGTCAGTTTTAAGGGAAATTTTAAAGGACATTTTGGGGAATATTTTCAATATTGAATCGTTTATTGCAAAAAAAGAAAGAAATTCAATATATGATAATGATGGTATTCTCTGTAAATCTTCTTTTCCTCAATCGATTGTGCAATGTTAATCTCCCGCAAGAGAGAATAACAATTGTTTTTTTTTATTAATAATACAATTTTCATCTTAATCAAAGCTAAATGTTTTCGGAATACACACAGAGAATATTTTTATGACACTTTTCTAATAAACATTCGGAACTTTTCGGTCAAAATTCTTACCGTTTCGCGACATACCGAAGAGCACTTTCATTGAAAATAACATTTCCCATTTCTTTTGCCCCTTTAAACTTTACAAGGTTTCCGCATTTTGGATTTAAAAGAAATACGAATCCCTTCTGTTTACACAAGGTGCCCATTTTAATATTAAAAACTGATATTTGGACCTTCATTTTTAATTCCAAAAAGCCGGAATTTTTTAATTTTTGTCAGGGTTGCTCAAACGGGCCCCGCGGTCTTGTCTTTGATCTTTTGAGGTTCATGTTTGCAGAGTCATGTACATAGTCCTAACAGATTTTTTCATAATGTAAATTACGAGAAAAATTTCAGATGAGATAGTTGTTTAGTAATTTATAAAAAACCGAAAGCTCGTTTGAGCAACCCTGTTTTTTGTCCCCCTTGACTCGACAATTTTCATCATAGTTGAACAATTCCAGCATAGTTAAAAAAGGGGTAAAAAGAGATGACAAGTTGTACTTAAATAAAAAAGCTCATTATTACGTTTTTATACCCCTCGTGGAATTTTTTCCACTCAAAAGTCGAGTTATTTAGAAATACACTGCCAGTCATGAGTATAGATCCACCCCAAAATTTCACTGCATCGCGTCTGATTTTAGTTTTTAGGAAAAACCAAGTTGATATTGGGAAAGAACACGTGAAATTAGGTAGGAAAACTCATTTTTATTGGAAAATATGGAAAACTTGAAAAAATATGAGAAAAAAACAGAAAAAAATTACAATTTGGAGCGCGTCATAAGTATAGATTCACCAAAGTAAAACAACAGAAAGGGAAGGAATTCGACATTTTTAGTAGTGGAATGGGCCTCCTTGCTTTGTGATGACCTCAAGCAATCGATGTGTCATAGAATCCACAAGTTTTTGGAGGTACGATTTGTCAAGATTCTTCCAGGCTTCTTCGATAGCTGTTTTGAGCTGATCCACCGTATCATATTTCTTTCCTTGAGCATAAATAACCAGGACAAGCTGGGCCCAGACGTTTTTGACCGGGTTAATTTTGAACATGCTGGCCACTTAACAACTTCAATTTTCTTTGACTTCAACCAATCCAAAGTAGATCTGCTTGCGTGGATGGCGGTATTCTCTTGTTGGAAAATGAATTTCCGTGTTCTAAAAAGATGTATTACTAAAAGTTAGACATTTGGAAACGTGAAGAGTTTCCAAATTTCAATTTTCCAAAAAAAAATCATTCTCGAAATTTAGACTTCTCTTTTTCCTCGAGAGTATTGTTTCAAAAAACTTGCTCTCTCATTTAACCCCTATATGAACATTCCCATCACACCACCTTTAAATGAACAATACGTGTGTTTCAGAATGCACTGAGAGGTACGCAGTCTTTTTTTCATTATAAAATCGAACTCTGCGAAGAAATATCAAAAGACATCGATGATTTGAATCAAGCTTTTCCGGCTGCTTGTGGTGAAAAAATATATGTGACTAACGAAGAAGCAAGAGACCGAGCAGTGAGTATTAACAATTCTATAGGGCTCGTAATGGGACCTATAACTATTTTGGATAATGACATGAAAACAATGAAGAATAACTTGCAAAAACTAGATGATGAAAGAGAGAAACCGGAATTTGTTGAAGGAATGATTAAAAACAGGCTGGAAACGATGAAAGTGAGTTTTTAGAAATGGAAATTTTTTTCGGGGTGACCGGAATTTGAGAAAATACAAATGTCATCTGATAGAGGTTTTTATGAAAATAAATATTTAGCGGAAAGTTTATCAGGAAATGTACCGTATTTTTATATATTGGATCGTTCATTGAGAAAAAAGCAAAAAAATCTGAAAAGGTATTTTCTCTCGAAAAAGGGTAACAATTCACATTTCTGAAAGGGTAACATGAAAAAGGTACCATATGTAGTTTAAAAAAAACGATTTGTCTGAAAGGGTAACGTTGCAAAAAGAATAACATATTCTATAATCTATTTCTCTGAAAGGGTATCAAAATGTTGAAGTTTAGTTCAAAATTGGCAAAATCTGAAAGGGTTTTTCTGAAAGGGTTTTTTTTTTCTTGGAAAAGGGTACCGTTTCACGTTTTTGAAAGGGTAACATCCAAAAAAAGGGTATCATAATAGAAAAAACGATTTGTCTGAAAGGGTATCAAAATGCTGAAGTTTAGTTTCAACTGGTTATGTAAAACAGGAACTTATTTGTTCACCAAATTCAATAGGTTGTCAAAATCAATGAGGTCAATTGTAAACGGTTTTAAATTATTAAGGAAATGCAAAAAAAAGGTTAGCAGGTCATCAACCCATTTTTGTCAAAGAGAATCATTTATCAAAACAAAAAAATTAGAGCCTTAAAGACAATCCAATATTTTTACAAATAATTGAGACGATACATTTTCAAGTTCTCGAATGTTCTGATGATGGTGCAAGAAATGTAAGTGCGTCAGTTTTCAATTTTTGGGGAAATGCTGTTGAGTAATTTTTAAACCGTTTACAACAGATCGTACTCATTTTTATTTTGACTAAGTTTCTTTTTTTTTTTGAACGAATAACTTTCAGGTTTGAATAGCTAAATTGAACTTCAGCATTTTGATACCATTTCAGAGAAATGGGTTCTAGATTCTGTTACCCTTTCAGACAAATCGTTTTTTTTTTTATTATGATACCCTTTTTTGGATGTTACCCTTTAAGACAAATGAATTGTTACCCTTTTTTCAGAAAATATACCCTTTCAGGTTTTGCCTCAAAATTAGCTATGAAAAACAGAAACTTATTTGTTCATGAAATTCAATACAATTAAAAATCAATGAGGTCGATTGTAAACGGTTTAAAATTGTGAAGGGTAGTAAGCTTTTTCTTGTTTTTTTTTTCTCGAAAAACAATGTGTGCGGTAGAGCACGCTTGCTTGCGAGGATTGCTTCGCGGATTTTTTATTTTTTATTTTTTTACGGACACCTACCTGCAAATCTGCATTTTTCATAAGGATTGGTAATCAAAAACTGAAATAAAAAGAATGAACGAAATTTTTAGTGATAACTCAGTCGCCTTTTAAAAATGAGATAACCCGGAGACCAAGAGGTGCCCTTATGATAGAATAATAACGGTATCTTCTCTTGAAACTTCTCAGACACCAGCAAATCTATCGTATAGTGTAGCTTCAAAAAAAAATTCAGAAAATGGTGAAACAATTTCAAACTGATATCAGCAAATCAGACGAAACTGAACAAGAATGGGGCCGGAAAATGAGAGAATTGGCGACTTTTTGGATCACCGAGAATATTGTCAAACTCCTTGTCAATTTTGTATGTATTATGCTCATAATTATGTCAATTATATCCATTATTACCCTATACCGTCCATCACTTTTTGGTCAAAAGATTGTTCCTTCTAAACTAATATCCATATTGTTTTGTATCACTTCCATTTTGACAATCATATCTGGTCTTATTGTATTGATTGTATCAATTGGAACTGTTGGACAATTCGATTGTCCACTCAAAAATGTTACATTTGGAGTTGCCAACTTCACTGTTCCACTACCTGATTCCAATGGAAATAGAGAGTTTTCATTGTGTGCAACGTCTAATTCGACAGTGTTCGCTCGAATATTTCCATTGATAAATGCCGATGAAATAAGTCACAATCTCAAAATAGAAGAATATAAAGAGAAAATGTTGGCCTTGTATATACCACCAGTCACCATATATAACTTACCTTCGAGTTTCTCGGAAGATTTAGAATCGATCAGAAAAGTTTATTACAAAATTAATGGATTTTATGAAAAGAATTGTCTAGAACCAGATCCACAATACAGACTTAAAAGCGATCGCCGTCAATTAGAAGAACTTCTGACGGAATGTGACGAATTTAAGGAAAATATCAAAAATATCAATAAACAAATAGTTAACAGCAAGAGTCATTTCAAATCTGCAATCAATATAGGATATATTAATGTTGTAAAAAGTTTTGGAAAGGCAATCGATAAAATTACAGTGAGTTGATTTCTGATTTTGATGAGTCAGAAAGAGTTTCATAATGAATTTCTATCTGAACTGGTTAAGCCATCTTGCATAGCCTCGTTGTTTTCCAAGAATATGATTTATTGAATAGATAGTTAAGATGTTTTGACATACAATATGAGGAATCAGTGCATTTTCAAAAGTTTGAATACTGTTGTACTGTTGTGAAAATCGTTATATTTTGGCTCGAAGAAGTATGTTTGGCTTCAAATTTTGGTCAGGTGTTCTCAACCTTTTTTGCGTGAATTTTCTTCTTGGTTGGTACCTGTCTCACAAAAATTTCTGGCAGGTAAAGAATATACCACGATGATCAGGTCGAACTTTATAAGTATACAAACTTTGAGAAAAAGTTGAAAGTAACAGCTCGCGAACCTCCCTCGTAAAACTTTCCATGAGCAGTTTTATATATTTCAAGCTTTTTATCAGGTTAAGGTGAGAATTAAGCGCTAATTTCTCAGTTCCAAACTTTTGAAATGTGATCATGATCAGAGAATTTTTTGTAATGCTATTTGACCCGCCTTGTGAGGGTCCTATTCTGACATCAAAGTTAATCAACTGAAAATTATAGGCCCACTCGAATGTACAACTCTGCTCAGCTGATCCAACCAACTTTTTTTCAGAAAAACATAACCGCCGTTGACTTTCCCTGTGAATCAATAGTTGCTGGCTACTCGGAATGTGCTCATTCAATATGTAAACAATTTGATTCTCCATTGGATACCTACTCGATATATCTTCTTATTACAATTCTGATTTGTCTCATTTCTTTGATAATATTTGCTTCGATATACAACAGTTTGACAATCATAAATGAAGGTATCAAATCGGATTCGAAGTCACCCGCTGTGACGCCAACTTGACAGATACTCGTTTTATTATCAAATTACATAATCTCAAAAATAAAATTTGGAATATGTGCACTATTGATGATCTCAAAATGCCGAAAAAAAACGATCTCTTCATCTGTTCACGCGTAGTCATTTTGAAATAATCGTTTTAATTGAAAATCCAAGAAGAGATCGGGTGAAATAGCTCAAGAACAGAGAAAAAGATACTGTAATTTCAAAGGCGCATTAGCCAATTCTGTGTGTTTTTTCTTGAGAAGAAAACATGCGCTGTTTGCAATTTAAAAATCAGACTGTCCATTTGCAAAAAAAAAAATTTTTTTCTCGTTTGTTTTTTGATTTGTTGAATGCTTAGATGTAGGTAGTTATGAAAATTGTATATTAACCAATAGAAAATCAACTATAGAATCATTTTAGAACAGTTACAATTTAAAAAAATTTGAGATTAAAATAGGATTTCTGAATTATTTATAGAATAAGTGTTGTGATTTATAATAAGTTTATGATAACATATTTTTATATCAGTTCTTGAATAATAGTCATCGCTCTCATAACGGTATAATATTTTCATTGTTTTTCAGTTTTTGTTTTGGAGTGGATTAACAATNTTTTTTCTTGAGAAGAAAACATGCGCTGTTTGCAATTTAAAAATCAGACTGTCCATTTGCAAAAAAAAAAATTTATTTTCTCGTTTGTTTTTTGATTTGTTGAATGCTTAGATGTAGGTAGTTATGAAAATTGTATATTAACCAATAGAAAATCAACTATAGAATCATTTTAGAACAGTTACAATTAAAAAAAATCATCAAAAATTTAGGGGTTTGAGATTAAAATAGGATTTCTGAATTATTTATAGAATAAGTGTTGTGATTTATAATAAGTTTATGATAACATATTTTTATATCAGTTCTTGAATAATAGTCATCGCTCTCATAACGTTATAATATTTTCATTGTTTTTCAGTTTTTGTTTTGGAGTGGATTAACAATGAAGATGTCACGGAGTATGAAGAAAAAGGAACTCGAAAAAGAATGAGCAAAGATTATTTGAAGCTAAATATGGATAATATCAAATTGAAAATTGGAAAGTATACGGATAAGCGAAGATCGGAGAGCAAAAGAGTCAGGTAAGCTAAAATTTGTTCGAATTTTGAAACTCTCAAATTTTTTAGCCCGGAAGCGACTCAGAAAAGTGAAGAAGACAAAGAGGATGATGAGGAAGAAATTGAAGAGCAAAAATAGAACACATTGAATTTGCTGGAGCATTTTTGGCGATAAATACCGAGATTCATAGTTTGCAAGGATTTTGAAGAGTCGGAGATTCCCATATCTGGAACAACTGAAGAATTTGATAAGAAAATTGAAAATGCGAATAGTTTGGAGCAAATGAAAGATATTTTGGTAGAGTTCATGCAATGAGTTAATTCAAAATATGTCGTCGAGAGAACACTGATGAAGGAGTAATTTATTACTAGTGAGTTTTTGAGATACTTGAATTTCATTCACTGAATAGAACAAACGCTTGAAAACTGCTTTCGAAAAGGACATATATCAACAATTCTTGTCACTTCTCAACAATTTCCAAAGTTTATAAACAATGCCCAGTATGTCTTATTCAAAATGTTTCTAACATACCTTTTTGTAAACATACCTTTTTGTGGTGACAAAAATTTTATTTTGTCGACAACTGTTTCGCATTTCAATAAGTTTAATAAAATGCCAAGAAGTGGCAGGAAGATCATGAAACATTGATATTACTCAATGTTTTTGAGAAGTTTCAAGACTGCGAAAACTTCAAGAAATGTTGAAAATTTTAAATGAATATTCAAAGATGTTTTTTTACAAGTGTCACTAAACTACTTTTTTTCAGAAAAATTCTCCGTTCTCTTCATACATCGATTCAGTGATCGAATCCGCGATGCCGTTTGCCTGTAAACGAAAAAGGGAACAGTAAACGAGTGACGCGATTCGCGAACTCGATTCCAGTGCTCTGTGGAGAATGACCAATGCTGATTTATCTTCGTGACAACAACTGTTAGCACCTGAACAGACACAAATCGAACCGGAGATTCGCGAATTTTTCGATTTGATTAATTATTCAATCCGATATTGCATAACCTATGCTGAAAGTCAATTTCGAGGGATATTGAAAAAGATATTTGAGGGAGATTCAGAAAAAACTTGTCTGCGGTGAGTGTTTGAGAAAACTAAGAAAAAATTTAACTAAAAATTCCCGAAACATGACTACTGATTTGAAATTGTTTAAAATGTAGGAATTGTATAAAATTTATAAACAATTCTTTAAAAAATGTTGCAAAAACGTTTAGGATTATAGATAAATTTTTAAAAATTCAAAAATAAATACTAATTTATCTGAAAATGTGTAAAAATGCAGTAACTTAAATGAAATTACTAAACATTGATGAGAAATGTCTTTAAATGTCAAAAAAAAAAATTCTAAAAATTGTCTAGAATTTTGAACAAAAAAAAATAAACTATCAATGTCTATCAGGGATGTCGTTTTGGGCTTTTGTGCCGGCCCAGGCCCGTTTTGTTATTATCTCGTTTCTGACTTAAAATTTCACTTTTTTGAAGCTTGGATATGAAAGAACAGGTCAAAAACTATCTTTTCTGATACTCATGGTAATATCAAAAACAAAAACAATATATTTTTTTACTTTCAAAAAAAAAATGAGAGAAACGACATCCCTGATGTCTATAAATGTTAAAAATTAACAAGAAATTAGTCAAACATTCTTTCAAAAATGCGAAAATTCAATTCATTCAAAGAAGTTAAAACTAAAAAAACCGAAAATGGCAAAAATGTTGAAAATAATTAAATAGTTTTGCGATTTTTTCAGCACGACCCAAAGCGATGAACAAGTTGCGCACCCATGTCTTCAATTTCTCAAAATGGCTCGCCACAAATTTGAAGAGGCTGGAAATGGAAAATTGGACGAACTCGATGAATTGATCGCGAAATTTGATGTCTAGTAGTTTAACTATGACAATCAAGCACATCCTAAACTAAACGGTTCTTCCAATATGATACTTCCATTTCTTTTGTTTTGTATTCTTTGCAATTATCCATTTATTGACCAGTAAGTATATTCCTTGATGTTTCTTTGTCTGCACAATAAATGCTCTTTTAAGATCGTAAAAATTTGTTTCTGGTACTCTGATTTTAGGTTTTTCCCTCCTCAATCGACGATGGATTACTGTGGAGCTCGCTTTTTATGGAATCTTCTTGGAACGTTTTGGTATTACGGTAGGTATCTTT
>LR551202.1:0-10918 GCA_900536415.3 Caenorhabditis sp. 38 MB-2015
AAATTTTCTGAAATATCTCATCTTCAACCGACATCAAATCATCTGAAAATTCATCGTGTAGGAAAACAATCAAAATTGTACGAGATTTCTGGTCTGCGAACTCTCTACTGCTCCAAAATGTGATTTACTCGAGTATGGGCGTCATTCACCATATTTAAGGTAAGTTGGAATATTTTTTCTTGACGTTTCTTAGATTATTTTTTTCAAAAACACGTTTTACAACACTTTCAATCGTTTTAAGATTTCATTCGATCATAAAAATTGAGTTTTCAGCAATTTCAGAAAGTGAGGCTATCATTTTGTGGATTGGCAAAGTAGCGTTTTTTGAAAATTTCTAAATTTTTTTCCATGTGATTCTCGATTCTGAAGTTTGAAATAAGGCACAATTAAGTATTCATAATTGACACATTTTACACTGGGAAACTTTTTTTGAAATTTGAATTTTTCGATTTTTTCGAAAATTTCTGGGTGAGGCTATCATTATGTGGAGCAGTGTAATTCCTACAAGTTGTTCAAACAACGTCTGAACACAAAATTCAGCGAAAGAAATAAATGATAAAATCTAGTTTTGAACTTCGCTCAAATTTTGTACAAATGTGTGCATACACTGCTGTGCAAAAATAATGACAGATTTTTTAGAACGTTTCAGATTTAAAAATTCTTAAAGGGCGACTGCATTATCACTACAAGTTTCGTTAATTCATTATTTCTCAATTCACTTTTTTTCAATCCGTATGAGAAAAAAAAATCTCGATTGGTGCGTGCGCGACAATAAAAAGGGGAAAACTGAATCTCTTCCGCAACTCTCGTGGAAGCAGCAAGTGTGCTCTATCGCACCCATCGTTGTGTTTTGTGTGCATACACATCAAAAAACACGCGAAAATGCACACTCTTTTCTAAGGGAAAGCACAGTCGACCTTTAACTTTAAAAAAACAATTATGAAAATAGAAAGTTATGTCTTATGAAGTACTGATGTATTACAGGGTTTGCCGATGTACAATTCACAAGAAATTATTCTAGCATAGTTATAATATCGTTTTTTATATTTTTTTGTGTTCTTTACACATTTTAGGACATTGTATCAAAAACATTTATCGACCCCCTTCTACCTCTTCTGCTCAAACCACTCTTTTTTTCGAGCACATTTCACATATCATCTCTGACACCACGCTTAACTATTACATTCCTGGAGACTTTAACATGCCCCTGTCTTTCTGGAGCACTCCAAACATTCCTTACTCTACTCTCCCTGCCTCTGCTGTTGATTTCATTCTTTCGAACAACTTGACTCAAACAGTTAATTTCCCAACTCACCCAAATCCAATTGGCCCTGACACTTTCCTCGATTTCATTTTTACCACTACCCCAATATCTGTAAATAATGTTCGCAGTTCTTCGCCTCTCATTCATTCTGATCACCTAGTAGTTAATTTCACACTCTCTCTCGATTCCTCTCCTACCCACAATCCCTCTGTTCCACCTTCTTCCCGCTTCAATTACCGTAAATGTAACTTCACTAATCTTAACATCCATCTCTCCTCTTTTAATTGGGATAGGCAACTTTCTTTTTTCAGCACTATTGAATCCAAACTCCAGCACTTCTCCAAGATATTTAACGAACTTATTGAATTATATACTCCATTAGTTAAAATATCTCACAAAAAACAAATCATTCTACCTTCTAGTCGTAAATTATTCAAAAAACTAAAATTCCGAAACCCAAATGTGTCATCCCAGAGAATTAAACATCTCACCAAAAAGGCCCTCAAATCTATAAAGTCCCATCTCTCAAAAATCGAGTGTTCTGTAGTCGCTTCCAAATCGCCCCGTAGTCTTCATAACTTTATACGATCCCGTTTAAAAACCACTCCTCAATCCATTTCTCTAAATGTGAATAATGTTCCAATCAATTCCCCTTCTGATGTTTCTGATATATTCTCCTCAATATTCTCCGCTAACATGTCACCCCCTACCGATCCATTCCCCGCTCTCCCTGCAAATAAACCATTTAGTATTCCTATTGATTTCGCTCCCTTTAGAATTGCTCATTACGTATCTAAAAAGATCTTCCCAAAACTTGGTTACTCTAGTGACCATATTTCATTTCTTTTGATCAAAAAGTGCATAGATTCAATTTCCATCCCCCTTTCCATCATTTTCAATGAGTCCTTCTATTCTGGTGTTTTCCCTTCAGCTTGGAAAATTTCAACTGTCATTCCACTTCATAAAAAAGGTCCAATCTCCGATCCCAATAACTATCGACCTATATCCCTTACACACCCTCTATCCCGTTTGATGGAACGCCTAGTCCTAGATCAGTTACGACCTTCATTTACCTCTAGAATCTCCAAACATCAATACGGTTTCCTAAATTTTCGCTCTTGCACTCTGGCTAACATTGAATACACTTCCATTTGCCAAAAATACCTAGCCACCAAAAAATTTGTTGATTGTATTTATTTCGATTTTCGTAAAGCTTTCGATTCGGTCCCCCATAACCTCCTCTTATGTAAACTGTCCACTTTTGGCTTCGATGATATAACATGTAATTGGTTCTCCGCATTCATCCTTAATCGAAAATCCCGTATCAAAATCGATCATTACGTCTCCCCAAATTATTTTGATGTTTCTTCTGGTGTTTTACAAGGAACCGTTACCGGCCCTTTTTTTATTCTTAGTATACATTAACGACCTGCTCAACCTTTTCCCTTCTGATGTACATATTTCTGTGTTTGCGGATGATATTAAGATTTACGGTACCAACCCCTTGTCTCTCCAAACTAGTATTGATATTCTTTGTGATTGGTGTTGTAAGTGGAAACTAAACCTTGCTTAAAACAAAACATTAGCCCTACATCTAGGCAAAAACAATCCCAATACCATTTACACCGCCAATAGCATTCCCATTTCCCCCACTGATCGCACCAAAGACCTAGGTTTGTATGTTGATAAAATGCTTAGTTTCGAGTACCACATATCCCAGATTTCTAATACTGCTCTCTTTAAATGTCGTCAATTACTATATTCTTTCAAGTCCCGAAATCCTCAATTCCTACTCAAACTATTCATGTGTTTTGTCATGCCCGTCCTTGACTATGGCTGCGAAATCTATCATCCCACCTCCCCTGCCCTTATAAAAAAATTAGAAAAGCCCCTTAAATGGTTATCCCGTAGAGTTTTCCAAAGGTGTAATATTCCATTCTCTTGTTATCAAAACCGTCTAGATCTCTCGAATCTAATTTCTATTGAACACCGCCAAAAAATTGTAATCGTCAAACTCTATTATAATATCTTAACTCTTCGTAGTCACCTTCCTTCTATTGATCTATTTCTCGTAGCCTCAAAATCTAAAAGATATCCTCTCTCTTTTAATTATCTACCGGGTCCCAAAAATGCTAGTTTCTTCCACTCTCATCTACCACTATGGAATAATATAGCAAAAATTCTATCTCGTTCTGCTCCCCCCTCTGATATCCTCTCATTTCTAAAATCTCTCCCTAAAAATTCTTTTTACTCCTAATTTCTAGTCATTTTTCTCTCTTTCTCTTTATCCACCTGTATATATTCTGATTCTCTGATTTGATCTACCGCGCTCTTGCAGGCGCACTTGGTCATCTTATTTTTTTCATCCTATTTTACTATTGTTTATCCGGCGAGGTCAGAAGTCGCTTGAAAATGGGAAGAAAATGAAATTGGTTCGGATCGCGGGTAGATCAAAAATGTCTTGTAGCGACGAGGTGAGTGTGTAGTTCTTTTGGAGCAGAGACAAATCAATATATTTATTATACGTTGCTTTTTTTGTTTTCAACATAATAAATTTAGCAAAGCTTCGCGTTTTTGAAGGAAAAACTGAATTTAAGAGTGCCGGAAGTGTGCACACCCATGTTAACGACATGTGTAGATATCACCGATTTCAGGCACTGTTAATTTTTTATCAGAAAAACTATTTGAAATGGTTATTCATTCAATCAGTTCCGATTAGATTGTTTGACATTTTTATGAATTTTCACCATGTGAAATTATTGAAAACTGGTTTCTGATAATATTTGAATATGAACCGCATTTTCCTTCATACAAATGTTTTTTTAACATTTTACTACGAAAAAGCCACTCTCTTCTGATTTCATTGTGGTAAAAACAACAAAAAAAATCAACGTTCAACAAATATATTGATTTGTCTCTGCTCCAAAAGAACTACACACTCACCTCGTCGCTACAAGACATTTTTGATCTACCCGCGATCCGAACCAATTTCATTTTCTTCCCATTTTCAAGCGACTTCTGACCTCGCCGGATAAACAATACCTCTATCCCCAATTTCACATGTAAATATTAATTTGATTTCCTTTTTGTTTTTTTTTTTGATGTAGTTCAATATGTATGAATAAATAAATAAATAAATAAAACATCATTAAAAATCCAAAACTTTGTATAGGTTTTTTGGTATGTTCTTTTTTTTTTTTTTAATTTTGCCAAATTTATCGAAAAAACCAGTAAATTTTATTCAGGAGTGATCCTTTTCGTAGTTTTCAAATTGAACTATATATTATAGTTGGACATCGGCGAATCAACGTTTTGAAATTTTTTAGGCGATTTTTTTGAAATTTGTGAATTCTAGCTGTGTGAAGCAGATAGAGGCAAAAAAGAGAATCATTTTTATACATTTTTCACCAAATATGATCGGCTTATACTCGAACGCCACGCAGTCCGCCGAAGTCCCCCGATTCCCAATTAGACGCGGCGCGAAATTAGAATTCACGAATTTCGCAAAATCGTCTAAAAAAATCTCAAAACTCAAATCTCAAAACGAAAACGCCGAATCCGCCGATGTCCAACTATACTGTATATATATATATATATATATATTCAGCCAAATCAGCCATCATGAATTTTTTTTAACGAAAAAAAGTTGTTTTTTACAAATAGTATCTTCATTATCCGGAAAATGAGATACGAAACACATCAAAATCATGGGAAAAATATTTTCGAGTCTACAGGTTCGTCAAGTTATCTGAACTGTTGTTCCGGCCCGAAAAGGAATCGATGCGATTGAACTTCGTCAGAAAATTAATGAATCTGTGTCTTCGATTTGCTCAGAAGTAATCAAGAAAAGTGTGAAAGAGGATCCACCAGTTGATAGACGAATGGTTGCATGGATGCGAGGATTCGCTGAAGCTGACACTTGGATTCCAGAGGTGAATTCAATTTTTTAAATATGAATCAGCTCCCCTTCACGCTATTTGTTATGTTTTGAAATTCGAATTTGATCTGAAATGTCTCATTTTTTCGAAAAAGAAAACACCCACAATCACACAATACGACTAACGAGAAACTGATCTTTCGAACATATTAGTCAGCTTTTTCATTGAAAAAATAATATCAAAGAATGAAATCATAGACTGAAATTGCTGGTGTTTTTTTTCAAAAATAAAAACACCTATCATCACACAATACGACTAATTTTGAAGATTATTCAAATTCTAAAGATGTACGAATTTCTAAACAATACACACAAATGAAGGATTATCTCTGACATATAAATTACTGTTTGTGTTCTATCTCAAAAATATATATTTTTGTTTTCGAGTTACTACAAAAATTGTTATTAGTTTTTTGTTTAGTGAGAACAAAAATTGTATTTGTAGATTTTTACGCGCTGTGCGCGAGTTACCCGTCTTTCGAATACGCGAACTTTCACCCGATTTGATAAAAAAGAATCGCTCACTTCGAACTGTTATTGAATTACGAACAAAGCTCAAAGATATGGAACAATATATAAAAGTAGGCGGAGTTCATATATGTTCTATATATAAATATGTTGTTGTTCTTCAGATTTGCGTGAAAGCGTCTGAACAAGTCACGGATTTTGGAAATCTAGGAACTATGTTCGCATCGTTGGATCGATACTTATTGGAGTCTGATGAGTTATTTTCACTCAATGATTTGTTGCGGGTTTATAATAAGGTAATCAAATTGATTAGATACTGTGAGAACTCTGTTTTCTCAGTACTCATACATAAAATCAAGTTAAGACTAGAATGTTTTTGTCTGTTTCTTTGATAAGTGAAATGAATTATGTGCTCATGCAGGAAAGGAAACGTAACTTTTTATTTTTCCATTAAATTTAAAATTGGAGTCTAGATACAATACATTATTTTATCTAACGGAGGAATTTTAATCATTTTTTAGGTCACGCTCAATGATATTTTTCACGTTTTTTCTGCTCATTTCATTTTCAAAAAATGTACTTTGAAAACAAATTTGATGAAACATTTTAAGCGTAAACTCAAGAATCGAAAATTACCTGAATTTCGTATAATTTTTTCAACTTCAAAATTTGATTTTGATTTTTTAGAGTGAAACTTTTGATTTTTTCATAAATTCTGATTTTTTAGAGTAAAACGTCTAATTTTTAGCGAAGACTTCGACAGATTTTGAAAATTTATATTGAATTTTCAAGTTTTGATTTGCCGCATCAAACATAAAATTTTTCTGTATTTCAATTTTTGGGACAAACTTTGAATATTCAGAAGCAACATTATTGAAACCCAGTTTTCTTAATTCCTTAGAACTCTAAATTTTTAAAACTTCTCGTTTTTTTCACATGCTATGTTTCCTAATGTAATCTCATTGAAAAATTTGAATGAAAACTAATTTGAGAATGTCTCCAATATTTTTTTTTCAAATACACAATAAAGTTGAACTCTCAAATTTTGAGATTCTAATTGGGATGTTAAAGGTGAACTGCAAAATAATCAAAAAGAATATGGTCTGCGAATTTGCGTTGTAAACTTTTTTTGAATCTGCACACACCGAAATTGTGAGAGTGTGTTGGAACAATGAGAGGGAATAGAAAAAAAAATTCCAAATTTTTTTGCTCGGCACGACTATTTCGACGTGGATATGAACCTTGTTTTTTGTGAAACATGTATTTATCTTTCAGTTTGAAAAAAATCTGAAAAAAAACTCTTTCATTCCAAATCGAAATTGCGGTTCCCATTCATCGGGTGAACAGTTTCGAGAAATGAAATAACCGCAGAAAAATGTGTACGTGTTCACGTTACTATGATCACTGAAATGAAAAAAAAATACGTTTCGCGATTTCAGGATCTTGTAAATCTTCTGGAACCAATCGCAAAACATGCTCGAACTCACATTTTACGTTGCAATCGATGTTCGGATGAAGCGAAAGTTTGTGTGAAGTGCAATGATCTGACAGATCGATTGTTTCCATTTGAGGAACGTGTTGCGAGGTTAGCAAACTCCCTAATATTTCAAGTGACATTCTTTAATTTTAAAATTCAGATGTAACGGATGCGGCGGTTTGTCTCATAGTCCGAAATGTCCTCGACGAGATGTTCCGAAAGACAGTTCGTGTCCCAAATGTGCTCGACTTTTAAAAACTCGACCACCACAACGTCAACAACGTGTATTATCTTTTTCAACCGGTGGAACTGTATAAACTTAAAAATTGTCATATTATTTTTCATAGGCAATTGCTGGTAATTAAAGACCCGGTAGTTGCCAAATGTGTATTTATTTACCAGACACCAATTTGAAAAAAAAAACAAGTTAGTAGTTCTTCGGTTACTAGCTGTTCTTTTTTTTCACCACAATTAGTAACCAGTTGTCTGACCTTTAATCGGTTGTTTATTTATTGTCTCTTTCATACGGTCATTCAATGGTTGAAAAACAGCAAAATGAGAATTTCAGACCCATCCAAAGCAGCCTTGAAAAATAATTTGTTTTTTGATCTTGTTTTTTTGTGGTCTACATTGGGGCGGTTCGAATTTTTATTTTTTTTTTATTTTTGATTGGCTGCGTGGAATAGAAAATACTTTTCATCTCATTTTTTTGCTTATTCTATGTGCCTCTGCAATTTTTCACTCTCCCGTTGAACCGATAATTTCCAACTCTGTGATTCACTTTTCATATTATTTATTCGAATGCTTGTCAATATTATATTTCTGAAAATGTAAAAATTAGAACAATTTTTTCGCTTTTCATTCATTTTTTCGTTTCTGGTTTGAAACCGTTTTTAGATGGTATTTTCTGAATATGAACGATGGCTAACCGATTTATTTTCCAGGATTGATCGAGTGAATTATGGGTAATATTCTGGTGAGTTTTTCTGTGTTCGTGTGTTTCGTTCAAAATATTCTGAAAGTGCATTCAAATTTTGAGAAATTAGAAACTTGAGTTTTGCCAATTCAGGAGAATATTGAGAATCACTAGTTGCTAACAAGAAGTGAAAAGTTCAACTTTCTCGAATTCTTCTCTCATTTTATCACAATTGACAGATTTAGAGAACTACTTCTTCTGTACCATGATATGTTCGTTTTTCAGTGGAGATTGTTGCAAGTAATTTTATGAAATTTCGATCATTAGAAGTCATTGAGCAAAGCAATATACAAGTTGTTGATCTCAGATAAGAGAGAACGCATCCCGAGAAATTTTTAACCTAGTATAGGAAAAAAATCTCCGAAGTTTAGGTAAAAAGGTTTCGGTCAAGTGTACTACGTGCAAACTGAGAGTAACATTTTCAAAATACGAAAGTTTTCGGTTGAAACTTCGTCAAGGATTCTACCATATTAGATGTAATGGTATTTCAATTCAAGCGAACTTTATTAAAGAAAATTCTAAAGGTTTTAAAATTTACAGAAATCGGGATTGGCTATAAGTTGAACCTCTTGAATGTTTCCATGTCTTGCTTTCCAAAAATCACACTCATTAATATTTTCTTTTCAAATTTATTTGTCACGTGAAAATTCGAATTCCACTCAGTAACTTTCATTTCGAACTAATCAATTTTCAAACCACATTTTAATTTCTTCCAATGTTCGAAGCCCTGAATTGGCAAATACTTGTTAGTATACAAAAATACTTTTAAAAAATTCAAGATCTAAGATTTGAATGTAACAGAGTCAATCAACGATTGCGGAATGCTCATTCACCGCCATCTGGGCGTCATTGGTTTTACTTTTTGTAATCAAATTTATTGTTAAAAAGGTCCTGTGTGTAGTCCTATACGTTGTTTTTGTCAACAATCTGGTTTATTTTTAGCCATGGGGTATTCATGTTCAATATCGGGAAGCGATTCGTCGGAATAGTGCCAAACGACTAGAAGGAATCAACAAGTTCAAGAACCTTATCCAGTTTGACAAATTGATAAAAGATCCGAGGTAGAAAATTTTTTTTCTCTAAAACTTTCAAAAAAATACATTTTCAGAATAAAAGTGGCAAAAGATACTGTGGAGAATCTTGAAAAGTCATTCAATCAAATTGTCAAATATCCACTATTGGACTTGAGAGGTTAGCGTTTTTAAAACTTCATTTTCAAAAAAGTATCATGATTTCAGATCGTCTACAAAAAGGCGAACTAAACGCATATACAGTTCTTTGTGCGTATGTTTACAAAGCTTTTAATGTGAACAACGAGATCAATTGTATAACTGAAGTGGTCAAGAAGGCTTTTGAATATGCAACCGATATTGATGTTAAATACGAAAACAGTGAGGTAAAACCACCACTTTATGGATTGCCATTCAGTGTCAAATCTAACTTCAATGTAGGTCCAATTTTCATCAGAAGAAAAATTAATTTGTGTTTTCAGATGAAAGATTATGACTGTACTGTTGGAGTCGCAAAGTTGCTGGATCAACCAAAAGACGAAGATTGTCCATTTGTCACTCATCTCATGAATCTCGGAGCTGTAAGTATTCATAATAACACCATTTAACCTAAAATCATATTAAAAATTGAAGATTCCTTTCGTCCTCACGAATGTGCCACAAGGATTGCTCTCATTTGTTTGTTCGAATACGGTTTATGGAACAACTAAGAATCCTCTGAAAAAAGATCGAGTTCCTGGAGGTTCTTCTGGAGGTGAAGCTGCTCTTTGTGCCGGTGGCGGGTCAGCTTTCGGAACTGGAAGTGATTTGGCTGGAAGTTTGAGAATTCCAGCTTCGATGTGCGGATTGACAACAATTAAACCAACACAAGGTGCGTTTGTAATCTCTAATAAAGAATAACAGAACAATTTTCAGATCGTTTTGTAGTGACTCTGACTCATGGTGGTGTTCCCGGACGTGGTCGACTCGGACTCAGTTTCGGATTCTTCACAAAAACAGTAGCAGAGCAGCGATTCCTTCTAGAACATATTGTTGGAACTGAAGCATATCGAGAACTCCTTCCACAAAATCCACCCGCGGTGCTGAATTTCAACAAAATTGAGTCGAATAAGAGATTAAAAATCGCATATTTTGATGATGATGGATTTTGTGCACCGGTTCCTTCGTGAGTGCGAATCTCAAACGTTTTTTTTAAATTAATGACGATATTATTACAGACATCGTAGAGCTGTGAATGACACCGTCTCGAGATTGGGAGCAGCTGGACATACAATGGTCGAATTCAAATTCCCAAAAGTGTCAGAAGCAGCAGAGTTGTTCTATAAAGTTAGTGTTTTTTATTCTCCTAAAGCAAATTTCATTTCATTCAGAATGTTATGCCTGATAATGGAGCATATATGATCTCAATGTTCGCCAATGAAGCCATTGACAAATATATGAGCACGTTCATCTGGCTTCTCAGAACTCCACTTTTCGTGCGCTGGATTATGTCTAAAGTTTTTTGGCTTTTCTCCCCACAATTGTCGTTGATGAGTGCTTCTTATATCAAGGATATCAATGATCTTCGTTATACCCAAGAATTGACAGATTTGTACCGACTGGAATTTATCAAATATTGGAAAAAGGAGGGATTTGATGCTCTTATTTGTCCAGCATTTATTGGTGAGTTATCATATTTTCAGAAATTCATAAAATATGACTTGCAGTGCCTTCTATGGGACATGAATATCCTTCTAAACTTTCAACTGCTGCTTTCGCTACTGGTTTCTTCAACATGATTGATTTC
>LR551209.1:0-11085 GCA_900536415.3 Caenorhabditis sp. 38 MB-2015
GCCTAGGGGGTGACTAAGGTTAAGGAGGGGTCCCATAATTTTTTTATGGGGTACCAGTAGTGCCCTGAACCCATTTGCCAAGTTTGGTTAGCTTAAATTTTTTGGTTCCCGAGATATGGTTCCCGAGACCTGTAAAGATCTAGATGAATAACTTTTCATAGAAATCAAAAATTACAGCATTTTGAAGCTGAAATTTCAGAATCTCGTTCAACAAAAATAAACAAAAGGGGGTTTATCAGCGTTCAAAACCCTATCGAATGATATAGGAAAAAAAACTCCAGATTTCGAATTTTAAATTCAAACTTTTGCTCAGAATCTTTGTTTTCACATTCCGCGCACTCATGGTGATCCTCTTTGTTGTATTCTTCTCGTTTTGAAACTGGAATACATTAATGGATGTGAAATTTTGAAGAAAACAAATTTAAAAATCTCACCTTCTCTCCATGAACCAAATGACGAACGTTCTCCCCAGCATATAATGCAATTACTTCTTCTTTCATGTATGAAAAATATTTTTTGATTTTTGTTCGATCAATATCTACTTTAAAGCAACACCCTGAGCTAGAAAAAATAATGGAAAACAGCAAAAATTCTTCTCATAAAACCCATAGCAAAGTTTTAATTGACGACTTTTTTTTTGTTGAAAAACGTAGAGAAAAACAACGAGGTTCCGCTTGCCCTGTGTTTAACGTCAGTGGCTCTTGATATTTACGGGAGACAAGAATTCAACCAACTGTGAGTCAGGGCAGAAAAGATAACAAGGAGACGAGTACAAAAAAATGCAAGTGAACAGTTTGTGAACTATGATTGAAAAATAGTTTTGAAATCAGATAGTTTTGAAAATTTCTAAAAATTTTAGAACGCGAATAAAAAAAAATGAAATATTGATGAGCAGCTTTTGAGGTATACAATATACTCCTGAAACGGACCTAGGCCAGATAAAAAACGGACCCGGTCCTTTTTTCGAGCTTTCCTGAGCTTTATCGGACCCGAGAAATAGATACGACCTTTTTCAGAGACACACTTTTTTATTATGACAGTTAATTAAAAAATCCAAATAGGTTTTGGATTTCTGAGAATCGTAAAATTGATCCAAAAATAGGACAAGGTCTGTTTTCTCTGATGAGGACAGTTTCACGTGAATTTTTAAATCGTCTGGTCCGTTTTTTGTCGGACCATGTCCGATTTAAGAGGTCAATTTCAGGAGCAAGATAATTTTTTTTTAATGAAAAATTTTAATTTAAAAAAAATTGAGGTTCATTTAGGTATTTGTCTAATGCTCCAGCTTGAGAACTTCGTAATCGTCTAAACAATCCTTCTTCCTACTCTCACACCAGACTTCTAGATTTTTCAATTGCTTCTGTGACAAAAACAACATTCAAGCTGTATCTCATTTCAAAACTCTCACCTGAAGTTCCTCAACTCGAAATTTCAATTCGGATTCAGTTTGTCGCATCAGTGAGTTTCTCGTTTCAATTCAATTTCGGTGATTTGAAATTTTTTCAGCTCCCGAATTATCATCAGTTTTCATTTATAAGCCGTGCAATCATTTTTTGTGTTTTTCTTGTTCACAGTAAGTCGGGTTTGCTCAATTCCAGTGAAATTTCTCATTTTCAGATTTCGAGATGAACTTCCTGTCTTCCTGTATAGTAGTTATTGAGAAAACCGTCATAACTCGACTAAAAATGGTTCGTTTGGCTTCATATTTTGTACAGGCATGCCTAAAGGTATCAGCAAAGTGCTCCTGATCTTGATTATCGATTTTTTCGAATTCTGTAGACAAAATGAGAGAGTGTGCGAATTGAGTAGGGCGCAGCATACAAAGAAGTACAATAAATTCAGGAGAAAGAATTCTGTAATATCTCAAATTGGAAAAAGAAAAAGCAAAAAAAAAATGGCACAAAGGAACCGAACCAGAGACTGGACATCGTCAATTGCTCAAAAGACATGCGCGTTAACCAGTCGGCCATGGACACTTATGTACTTCTCTTGAAGGTCTGCATATCTCTCAATCTTGTGAGTTGGTATTTCCTGATATAGTTTTTTAGCTATCTAAAAAATAATTAGAGTCAACTATTTATATATATATTTTTTTAAACCCAAATGTTCATTCTGAGTGGGCGAGTAACTAAGCGACGAGGTGAAATGAATTAACCCCAAGAGAAGATTGTTCTGTAATTCATTCTATATTTCGCATTTCATTAAATGCATTTTTACGAGCTCAAAAATATCATCCAGCATCTGTCATTAGTTCTAGCCCTCTCCTTTAATGCTTTGCTCATTTTATTGGCGATTTTGAAGTCACACGCAAAAATGGGGAGTTATAAATACTTAATTATATATTTCTGTACAGTATCCTCGATTTTATCGATCTTGGAAGCAATCTGCAATCCTGTAAGTATTCATACCTTGCTAAAAACACCATGTATGTATGTTATATGAATTTCAGTTACTTCTAACTGTCGGCACATCTATAGCTGTGGCGACGGATCTGTCAAAAAGCGTTATTCAGGACAAAAAACTGGCCGAACTTCTTATTCACATGACTTGTGGATGTTTTTCAGTTATCATCAGTTTGATAGCGATTCACTTTGTCTATAGGTTCTTTGCAATTGAGCGCAAGGGGAACTTGAAATACTTTAATGGAAAATATTTGTGGTTTTGGTTTTTGATTCCGGTTTTTTATGGGATTGGTTTGATGTGGTCGAATTATTTGTTTTTCGAGTCGAATGAGATGATGACAGTGGTTTTGAGGTGAGTTGAAGAATCTTACTTATACTGATCAGGATAATCGATTTGGTACTCACAAAAGAAAAAAGTTAGTTGTCATTTGTATGTCAGCTAAATGAAAAAAAAAAAAACAATGGCAAGAGACGCTGAGAGAAAAAAATCTCTATAGA
This sequence comes from Caenorhabditis sp. 38 MB-2015, assembly GCA_900536415.3. NCBI lineage: Eukaryota > Metazoa > Nematoda > Chromadorea > Rhabditida > Rhabditidae > Caenorhabditis > Caenorhabditis quiockensis. Next base: position 2,901 of record LR551209.1, read on the forward strand.
GCGAACTTGACCCATTGACTTTTGTTCGTTTCAAACGAGCAGCCGACATTTGAGGTGTTTGGCTGGCTGCTATGCTCTGTGTGCGCTGCCGATTTCTTTTCAGCGTTTTATCACTGACATACATAGAAATAGAAAATCATACCGAGCAATTACTTAAAGGTGGGGTAAATGGACTCGGCAAGTTGCTCTTAAAAGAAAGAGCACATTTTTTTTAATTGGGACCATCGCGGGATTTTTCACGGAAAAGTCTGGTATTCGAGAAAATTTCATTTGAAAAAGAAATTTGGAAACTTTGAACATTTTTTTCTTGAATACCAGAATTTTCCGTAAAAAATCCCTCGAGGGTCTTACCTAAAAAAAAATGTGCTCTTTCTTTGAAGAGCAACTTGCCGAGTCTTTTCACCCCACCTTTGATCGCAACATAAATAATCAAACTTTGTTAAAAACGATATTTTTTTGGTCTTACCCTTTCCGACCCGGGTGTCAATGTCCGACATATACGGACCCGGGTGTAACTGATATCAATGACTTCTATTATATAAAACAATACTGCTGATCTGTTTCGGGACGACCACGACCCGATCGGTTATTGATCCGATCTACTTGATGAGGATCGTGATCAAATCCAATAAACCGATAAACCCAGGCAGGTCATGTTTCAAATCCACACCTGAATCGAAAACCGGGTCGGATAAATAACAGTATCTGACCGGGGTGTGAATCAAGTTGGGTCGGATTACGTCATGGTCACGATCTGGACCTGAGGGTCAAACTAAATTGTGTCTGATCCGAGTAGATCGTTTGAACTCGATCAAAAATGAAAATAATAACATGGGTTACTCTGGGAATCATCTTTTTATTTAAATATTTGGTTGTGGAATCGGATAGGATATACATAATAACTAATTTCAGAAACTATCTTCAAGTTGATTACAACATTGCCATGGACCAAATCGTCTACATTGGCAGTGACTACTTCATCGATGACGCCAAGACAATCTTCAACTTCTCAATCATCCCTGCCATTGCGACGTTGACCATCATCATCGTGAGTAATTCTTCAGAAGCCTGCATCTCAATATCAATCACGTTCTAGGCAACAAGTTTCAGTGTAGTGATCTTCTTTGGGCTAAAAATTTACAAAAGAATCAATACGCTTGAGAGCGAAGGTATATCTCAACACACGAAGGATCTTCAGAAGCAACTCTTCAAAGCACTGGTTATACAGACTTGTATCCCCATTTTCTTTTTATACCTTCCATTTTCGATATTCTTATTCCTCCCCATGTTCAAAATCCAACAAGACAAAGTGGGCCAAATTGTGACAGTGCTCTATGCAATCTACCCAGTCATTGATCCTCTCCCAACTATTTTGATTGTGGATTGCTATCGTAACGCGGTGACAGGTTTTTTTTTTTTGAAATTTTTATTTGATCTAAGTCTTCAATGTTGATTTAGAATGTGTTCGCGGAAAAAATCAAGTTGGTGTAGAGATGGATCAGAGAAACGCGGAAGCTTAGTTTTGCCTAGAAAATCTTGTTTTTCACTTTGATTTCTCTGGAGAGCAATGAGATGAAACCCCACGCGTCGGACACAACAAAAAACAATCAATTTTTATCAATAATGTTCAACTTATAAAGGAACATCGTAATACAATTTTAAAAGCGATCTATGCCATCTGATACAGTTTTTATGCTAATGTATCTAACTTTTGCTGAGTTCCACACAGAAAGCTGAAATTTGAGCTCAAAACTTGCTCTGAAAAATTGAAGACATTTTTTGATCTATTAGACGAAATAGTGAGTAAAAATGAGAGAATCAGGAATAAAATTTTATAGAAATTTTTGAGTTTTCAGTTCTCTGACTATTTGCGAAATTTCATCATGATGAAGTTTGCTGAATTTTCTTCAGTTTCAATATTTTCATCATTGTTATTATGATTTCGATTGGCATTGAAAAATTACAATTTTCAGCTTTCCGCGCGGAGTTGAGCAAAAAAGCGCAAAAAGAACAAGTAAAAAAACGTGAATAATCATAAAATTCACTCTAACTTTGCGTGAAAACAATGGAATTTTATAGAAATTTTGGAATTTTCAGTTTCTCCAGTGAGCTTTGAGCTTGTGTTGCATTTTTCAGAGTTTTATCATTCCACTTTGAAATGTAGAACAAAGTTGAAACGTATTTGTCAAGGGTTTTTAAACGTTTTCAAACATTTAGGCATTGACCAGAATTGAATCGCTGTCATTGGATTTTTGTAGTTACGTTTTTTTCAAAACGAAAAATTTTAGGAACTAGAATTTTTCAAATGATGATAAGTTTACCTATAGGGTTATTCTACCCGTAGAATTCGATTCTGATATCAAAATGACATTATCAATAGAGCGCGTATTACCGATTGAATTTCCCAATTAGATACATTTTGGTCTATGGCTCTCCTCGCTCAAAATATATACAAAAAAAAAATGAAACTTTTAAATTTGTTTATTTTCGCATATCATTTTTCACCTTTTTTTTCGAAAAAAAAACATTTTGAAAAATTTTATTTGATCATGACTACGATTCCTATCGAAAAGGTCACATTCTTCAGAAAATTCAGTGAATTTTACGAAAATCATGGTGCTATTAAAAAAACGAAAATCTGGCTCACCAGTAAAATTTTGAGCCCAGAGCAACAGATACATTCATTCAATAGCACACCATTTTTGATGATTTTTGCGGTCATTTTTAAGGTATGTACTTTATTTTAGGGCACGAGTACCTTATAGTATTTCAGATTTACCAAAATTTCGAACGTGTTCAGTGGTTGAACAAGATGCTTGGAAATTTTAACCTGTTTACTTTGCATTTTGCTAGTCGCCTCTTTATCCATATATTTATTGGTATACCATTGGAAATTGCTCATGGAACTTTGGCGATTTTCGCTTTTTATGTGGTGGCTATGGTTTATCCGGAATGTGTGATTGGCATGGTATTGGATCATTATGAGCATTTGTTTAAGGATTGTACAGAGTATGCCATTGTTGGGTTGCATTTTGCGAATCTTGTAATGGTGAGACGAGTTTTAGATATGTGAATAAACTATCATTTTTCACAAAAACTGTTTAAATTCACACGGTAATTTGAAAATTGGAAAGATTTTAAAAAACAATTTTTCAGTAGATCGTTTTATTTCAATAAATTTTTGGATGCTGATTAACATGTCGTTTTTCATTTTTGCGAAACAGAAAAAATATTGAAGATAACTTTATTTTTCAGATATAATCCAACAAAAACTGGACCATAATGTTGATATTTTTGGGTATAATTATGCAAAATATCATTTTGAGCCGAATTATGACAGTTTAACCAAAATCTCGGGGAAAAATCGGCAAGCTTGCGGTGTTCTTGCGCCAATAGTCGCAAACTTTGCGACATCTAGCAGTATCTACTGCATCTACGACATCTACTGCACGGCTTGCGACACCCTTGCGCCAGAAAAAATGTGTCGCAAGTTTGCGACAAACTGCCGCAAGCTTGCGACAAGGAAAAAGCCTTGCGACACGCTTGCCGTTTTTTCCCCGAGAGGGTACAAAATTTTGATTTTATTTTTTTTTTGACAAAACTCTGCGCGGAAAACTGGAATTTATGCTCGAATCTAATCACCTCATGCACCATCGAATAGTGACAAAAGATGAAAAAGTGGGATATGCCAAAATATTCTGACGCAAATGAATAGAACATCATTTCGAAAATTTGAAAAAAATCAAAATTGCACCAAACATATACCAAAGAGTGAACCAGAACAGTGATTTTTTGGCGAAATTGTTTTCAAAAAACTGTAATTTCAGAATTGGAGAACCTTCCCAAAAGTCTATCTTCATGCTATACTCATGATTTTATTGATCCTACCTCTGGAATACCACGATTTCCAACGCACTTCTGGTCCATCGGGTTCCATTTTTTGGCGAGTTACCCTGATCAGACAGACAAGTGCCCTGGCTGCTTTCTTGGTTGGCATTCTTTTGGGATGTTTCTGGATTTATCGGAACAAGGTATATCTATACATATGAAGTTGTTGAAAATGTGAATAAAATTTCAGGGAGAAGACAAACCGGAAACGAAATGGAAGAATTATGCGATTATTTTGATGACATTGACGATTTATTTGGTGGCGATGGAGGTGTCTGGATTTCATATGACTATTCAAGAATATAAAGATCTTCGTAGAAAACAACTGAGCTGAAGTTTTTTTTTTGAATACTGTTTTTGGGATCATTGATAAATATTCAAACTTACTCAAGTACTGTAGTTTTATGGTTATCATTTTTTTTTTTTTTTGCATAACACTAGAGTCATAAAAAACTGTCATCGCTTTTTACCAAACAAAGTTTAATAAAAACAATAACGGTTGTCAACAAAACATCACAAACGACGCACAAATGCACAAAGTCTGTGGGAATGGTGTGTGATCCGAAATTCGAACAATTTTTTTCTTTTTTCTGCAGCGAGTTAAAAACAATTTTTGGTATTGTTCATTATGTGAACTAGAACAATAAACATCAAGGCTCAATAATGACACTTGCAGCACACCCTGTCAAAAGGTAAATGAGTGAGAGGGAAGACGTGATATGGAGACGCAGACATGTTCATTAGAGCGAGAATACACATGTTCATTTCCACTTTTTGTTGCAAAAAATTTGGAAATTTCACTAGTCGGTTCACGTTTTTATTTTGATCGAACAAAAAAAGTCAATTTCTTCAGCTTTTTTTTTTTTGAAAATTCACAGTAAAGGTGCCTTTTTTTGGAAATGAAATGTCCAACATCGAAAACGTGAGAATAAATTTGCAAAATATCTTTNTTCTTTTTGAGACAAGGTAAATTTAAATGCGAAAGAGCGTGTTTGCTTCAATAGTACAGTCTGCGCCTCCACTCACGTCCTCCCTCTCACCTATTTCCCATTTTTCATTGGGCTAACAGGGTGTGTGCAGTTTATATACCATGCTCAACTCATAAGGAATCTTTAAACCGTTCCTTTGTGGGTTCTGTCTGTTGACTGTATCTTATCAAATGAGATTCCCAAAACAACAAATATATGAATTGTTCTTAGCGATACAGAATGATAACAAAATACTAGGATCAACAAAAAAGGATGCTCCGCCTCTGTTCGTTGGACCTATAAAACGATAAGATACCACATCATTTCTCACAACATTCACTGCATTTAGACTGCAGTAATCGACAATTTTCATAAGATCATACCAAAACAACTAAAGTAAAATTTTCAGCCCCACACCCACAAGTGACCATTACGCCATTTTGAGCAATCTCGCTTAGAGCCCAACATCCAGGAGTCACACTCTACCCCAATGGAACCTGTATATCTGAAAATGTGGTAAACACGATGAACGCTATTCATCTAGCTGTGAAAATCGATCGAAAAATCTGGATGCTGAGTTGCGCATGACATCAGAACATCAAGCACAGAACTACAAAAATCAAGGAATAAATGGCAAGAATTTATCGCAGTGTTTCATAACAAGTGGAAAATTCGACGAAATCGGATAACCCGTTTTTAGTGAGGTCGAGAGTCTTGTACCTGGTCGAATTAATACTCAAAAAATACGTTTTAAAATTTGGATAAAATCAACCCTTCATTGCTCACAATGATTTTATTGGTTAGGTGTACCTTCAAATAACAGATAACATTTTTGAACAAAACGTGAACTGGATTCTTCGTCAAAATAATAGAATATCAAAGGGAAAAAAATAATTATTCAAAAATCAAGTTGTGAGTTGTCCTTGGCGATAAGTGTTGATTGATATATTTGGTGGCACGGAGAATTAGTATAAATAGACGACGATGTTTGGCACTAAACGATGTTTGGCACTAAATTTTTTTTTCACAAACTGTCGGCTGGTGTGCTCCAATTGCGCTTTTTTCACGTCCTTTACGGTCGTGCTTTATCAAAACTCGCTGGCGAGTTTGCTTGAGCAGTACTTCGCCTGTTTTGATCCTCACTACGAGATACCGCACGAACAAATGAGTCATGTGTACCGGACATAAGAAACCGGTACCTATATGACACTGTTGACAATTATCTTGATGATGACACAGATAACAGCAAGCGCTGGGTGCGATTTGATAATACCAATCAGTCACCAAGAAACCGCAAACAATAGAATTATATCAGTTCAAGATATATTCATGTCGCCAGTGGCAAGAACAATTTGTCTTGAGACAAGAACAAATTCAACAATTTTTGCGAAATTCAAAACTTCGAATATAGAATCAACACAGCAATGTGTAAAAGGAGAAGTGATGTACACCAAAAACGCAACCGTGGCATCAATGGCTGTAAAGCATTGTGGAGGCGTAGAGATGTGCACAAATGCGAAGTGCGATAGCATAAGAAAAGAATCGAGAATACCCGAGCTTGAAGAGGTCAATGATTCTTCCTCTAGTGTTTTTCCTCTAATGTACTTCGTTCCGATTATGATTCTTCCCAGTTATGATTCTTCCTTTAGATTTCTCTTAATTTTTTTCGTTTGGATATCAATTTTCATAAGATTTTTTTTTCGGATTTCAGTTGAGACTCTAAGTTTTAAAGTAAATTTGTGACATTTAATTCTTATGAAGCCAGTGGTAAGAAAGTATCTGCTGAAAGAAGTCAAGTTAGAAAAAAGGATCAGATTAATATTTTCTCACTTCGCTGAAAAAAGTCTAGGTGAAAAATGGGAAACTTTTGGTAAATTCTTAGATTTGTATAGTGTACAAGATGTGTAAAGAGCGTATGTGTAAAGAGCGTTTCATTTTCAGGATTTTTTCAGATTAATTTTGAGTTAAAAACCTTGCTATTTTTCAAGCTTAGGCTCAGTTTTCATGGATTGTTGGCATATTTGTATGAATTTCGATTGATAACTTTACATGGCTCTAATGTAGGTTATGACAGTAAAAGTCAGTATCAAAATTCGAAAAACTGAAAATTTAAAATTTGAGCGTCAACTGACATCCAAAAAAATCTTATGAAAATTGATATCCAAACGAAAAACATTAGGAGAAATTTAGAGGAAGAATCATAACTGGGAAGAATCATAATCGGAACGAAGTACATTAGAGGAAAAACATAAGAGGAAGAATCATTGACCCCTTGAAGAGGCGAACCGCAGCGTAGGGAACACATATTGTGTGCCCTCCTGTGGCGGATTTGGGTGTGGATGTATATCCTTGACAGATGGTTGTCTGTTCTACAGAACATTTGCCAAGGCAGACAATGAGAATGATTTTCAACTGTTCCAATGCTAGCAATGGTCGAAAACTATCCAGATTGAACTCGAATTCAATAAAGAAGAAAATCATTTGAGCGAAAAATTATCGCTTTCCGAAGGCGAAAAAACATCGATGAATATTACCGCAATAGTGTCAAATGAGAACATTCCTACTCAAATTTATGATGCAAGGTTCATACAGAATCATAATGCAACAGCAATTGTCGATACAAATTTTAACAAGTTTGCATTGCGATGCGATTTCGAACAATGTGAATACATTGAAAGATGTGACTGTAAACCCACAGAAACGGATGTAATCTGTGACTGTGACATTGCAGATCTTTTTGAAGTGGTTCATGACAAACAAAAAAGTCTACCACTAATAAGTGAAACATTCAAATTAATAACAAATGTGAGAGCAAATCCAACACTGATCTCACGAAAAAATGCGTTACATCTACAGGTCACAATTGACCAGATAGTAAACACAAGAACAACCTATGTGTCAGCCGACTGTAATATCAATGATTACACGGATGCAGTAGGATGTTACGGGTGCACACGTGGTGCGAAGTATAATGTTACCTGCTCAGCAGCAGAAAAATCAACAGCTACAATAAGTTGTGACGATTTTTTCACGTCGATCAGATGCGATCGAAGTGGTTATGACAACCAAATTACTCAGCACTTCCAAAGTGCAAAAGTAGAACAACAATGCAATGTAAAATGCGGTAACAAGAAGATAAATCTTGAGATTAGAGGTATTCTAGCTTATGTCTCAGATACCGACAGTAAAAGTCAATCGGAAGGTTCAAAGAGTAGAGCCTCGGAAGGGTGGGAACCTACGGATTTTCATGTATTACCCAATTGGGTTTTCAACATGAAGACCATTATGGAGAACTTCCCTCAGATATTGGGATCAGTTATTCTACTAAT